>JAJEKB010019762.1:18987-113861 GCA_022393335.1 Macrotrachela quadricornifera
ACCCTTTAAAGACCGAATTTTTTTCAATCGAAAAATAGTTCTTCAATGAAGCTGTTGTATTTGGCTCAAAATGATCCGATAAAAACCTCGTGAGAATGGATCAAGAGAAGAGAGGGAGAATTAATGCGCCAATATATAGTAGCAAAAAGAAAGGAGGACATCTGAGAAGGGTCTATAAGACAAAAGGAAAGAGATAAGAGGCCTGCATGAGATGGCAGGTAGGTGGTCTGTTTACCTTAAAGATTAATAACAGTTTAATGGAGAACGTTTATTTTTCCTACTGAAAAATAGGTAGGACAACGTATGTCCCATCGTCCCCAAAAGGTTAATCTACTCCATGTTTGAATATGTACCTTTCTTTGAGTGACATTTGGTAGAACAAGACACGTTTGCTTTTCTACATGAGCAAACTTTTGTTGAACATTTACTACAACAATCATAGATGCTTCCAATTATACAACCACGAGCATAAAGTTTCGATGCCTCAATAAGAGAAATTGGTTTTAAACTACTTCATGTATAACTCCTTCAATTTATACCCTGCGTTTCCTCAGTTATTGAAAAAATCCAATCAATGACCATAGGATTTTTTCCTTTTCTGTCACATGCATATATAGATGATAAGGGTTTTTTCCTTTCCTATCATATATATGTTATGGATTTTTTCCTTTCTCTCTTTTTTTTTCTTTTATGTTGTTGCAAAGATTTTCCCTCTTCCTCTAATAATCTATTTAAAAAAAATTCCAATTTCGTCTAGACGAAATTAAAATTCTAATTTCATCCATAATCATTTTAGTCCAATTTTGAATTCCACTTTAGTCTAGACGAAGTTTGAATTCTAATTTCGTCTGGACGAATTCCGAATCGGGCTGAATTCTAAATTCGGCCACAACATATATATAAAGATCATGTTTCTCTATGCACATTTCATAGAATAAAAAAAAATAACGACTGAAATTTGAACATAAGTGTACATGTGTTGCAAAATTGACAATGATTTACAAAACTTCCGTTCATGTCATTGATGAATTTGGCATAAAAGCATGAAGATTCAATAATATAACTTTGGGGTAACAGAGTTTCCTATAGATCCTTGTGATTATGAAAGACTGATCAAGAACAAGTAAAAAGATATGCTATGTTTCAAATGGTTTAGACTGTATCTTTTAGATAAAAGGAGACCTAGATGAGACATAAAAAATGTTGAAAAATTTTGATTTTTGTTCTTAGAATATTGAATTTCTAATATGTATATCAAATAATAAATTGGTAAAATAACTTATTACTGCTTTCATTAATGATATTTAGTACGTTATTGTATATTTTCATCATGCAATTATTCTATATACAATACAAGCTTATACAAGAGAGTAAAAGGTAAAGATACGAAGACAGGAAAGAAAAATGGCAGTGGGAAATCATATTCATACCATCAAACACCTTTATTCACTTGAACAGATGGAGGCGTCTAATTCAAGCTCAGAAGTAAATCAAATTTTCAAAAGTTTCATAGGCATTCATATAAATAAAGCTACATCTGTAGCTGAATTATAAGCATAACTGATATGAGAACATATATATGTCATCGTAGATAAAAAGCCCAAAACAATATTTATATAAATTTTGATTTATAAATATAATTTGCCTACGAACATACTTAAGGCATACCACCAAAAGTAGTAGCGGAAATACTGTAATTCCTTATAAAAAAACCTTATTAAACTTTTTTTTCTATATACTCTGATAGAAAAAAAAATTCTACCCTTCTATACTGTTTGATCATTCTTTAACTAATACGATAATACTAAAATTGTGATCAAATCTGTTTGATTTGTATATGATCAACTATGTGAATAGTAATAAGTATTTTTTTGGCTAACTTTTGATAGAAACAAGCTAGAGATCTATGGTTTTTACCGTTGAGAAGAAGAGATGATAGTACATCGTATCGTATATTATAATTTTCTCTAGTATGATTTCTGAAGTTTTTTTTTTATAGAAATTCTTAGAGGATGGTATTAGGGGCTTGATTGGAATTTATATTATTTCAAAATAATTAAATTAAAACATTCAAGTCTTCTGCAATTTGTAGATCTTTGATTAGTGGTTTGAATGTTCATCTGACTATTGAAAATTCATCGTAGACAATCTACAGAATATGTCTATTCTTACAAAGATCATTTGAAAACCTTATAGAAAATAGATCAAGAGAATCCATAATATATGATTCGATGTGTCTTCATCTATTTTTCATCTTAAAGGATCCTAAGAGTACTATAAATATTTCTTCTTTGTATCTTTTTCTATTCTCTTATTCAATGATTTAACTTTCATCTAATAAGTTTTTAAATTGATTCATACCTGAGACCATATTACACAGTTTTCTTTTAACTATTATAATTAATTGTATAATATAGAGATAACTGGTGTCTCTCGATTAATATACACTGAAATCTATCTAATATAAACACCCAAAGGAATATTGAAAAGTGTTCACTATATAGAGATCTATGCTTATTTACGGAGTAAGGAGTTTCTATTGCCTGGGCGCAGATCAACGAAACCTAGCACTTACTTCTTTTCTTTATTTATCGAATTATCTCTTTAATTTTGCTTTACAAAAAAAAAACTTCAATCTTGCTTTGCTTCGACACTTTACTTACAAGAGAGAGATCAATCAGTTGAGATTCGAGTTGAGTAATGATTGGATACAATTGAGGATGAGTGTAGGTGGATAGAAAACGGAATTGTTCAACCATTTCTATTATAGAATCACCCTCAATCCTATAGTTTATGTATACAGAAGAGGAAAATCTCATAGATGATAAATATGAAAGGAAAAGAAAAATTCATTACATATATGCACAGGATGGCTCAAAAGTCAGGTAACCAAGAAAAACAAAATCTCATATCTCCATTGCGGTCGGACCAAACGGGCTCATTTTTTTCAACAAGGATAGCGGCATGTTCACACTGCAAATTCATACGGCTAAAGTTAGTGAGAACCTTTATTACATATCCCTATTGATCTCGACAAGGAAATTTTTACCTGTCCATAGGTGAGAAAAGAAAACAATATACTTAACATAGGTTACCAATAATCTTCTCCGTATGGATTTGAAGTTCAAACATACTTCTATATTTGATAAAAAAAAACCAATTTGTTAGCTCGAGTGATAAAGGGGATATTACATTTTCTTTTTTGTTAAAGTTACTTTTGTACCATACCAAATATATTGTTTTTTCCCCGTTTGTGAACAGGTAAAATTTTCTTGTTGAGATTAATAGTGATACATAACAAAGATTCTCACTAACCTCACACGTATGAATTTGCAGCGTGAACATGTCTCTTTCCTTGATAAAAAAAAATGAGCCCGTTTGATCCGGCCGTAATGAAGTTATGAGATTATTTTTGTCTCAGTTGCCTGATTTATGGGCTACCTTGTATATACATGAAAGGAAAGAAAAAAAACTCTTGACACATCACTAACAACAAGAGAAAAGAAAAACATAAATACATATGCATTATAATATAGATAAGAAAAACGTTCATATCAGAGAGGTAATTCTAGCAGATGAGCATAAAAAAACTGTACACTGTTTACTATAAAGAAGTGTTCATTATAGAGTGATCCATTTCAAGCAAATATCACTCAGTGGAAATTCAAAGTGTTCACAGTAGGAGGTTTCAGTGTAATTATATTATGATACATCGAAGTAAGATTATGGTTTTATATAAATTTTATTCAGTACTATTGTGAATGGTCAAATTTATTTAAACTAAGTTTTTTCAAAATTTCTTATTGTCATTAATTAGAATATATTTATTTTAATATACGATCATTTCTAGTAGCATACTCTGATCACATTTACCTAAATCATAATTCATATAGCTTACCAATTCCAACTAGAATATCAATTGGTTTAACAGAAGCGATGATTTCATTTTTATTCTTGTTTATATTTTCATATTAAATTTTTGTATTGCAATTAATGTAGATAATTGACTTTGCGAAGTAAAAAATAACGCGCCTATAATATTTTGACAGATTAAATTTTTTCTGAGGAAAAGAAATATTAGACATTATATTAAGTTGTAATTCAAGTATTACATAGTTAAGTTTTGATTGAGAAAGATTTATTCACTTTTGATGACAACTGATCATTGTAAAAGGATTATAGGTCGTTTGATAATTGTCTAATCTACAACTTTCTTTTGATTGCACCACGATATATAAATATCAAGTTCAATCATTAGCTTGTAAGATAAATAAATAACATATTATTTAGTTTATACCTTAGACAAGTTTTGTATTTTAGATTATTTATATAAATAATGAACTATCAAGATCTTTCTTATGATGGTTTTATTCAAACATTCATTTTAATCTTTGAAAATATTTCATAGAGAAAAGTTTTTTTTGTTCTAATTAATTTATATGAAAGAAAGAGTACCACATGTTAAAATGTATGTTGATTTGTCTGTCCTAGTCAATCAGAAACGAGTTTTTCTATTTTACAGTTATTTTATTTTTCATCGAACTTCATTTTAGGCTATCAAGGACTAGGAATCCGAATCTGAGATCAGTTTTTTGAAATTTTGAGTTTCAGTTTTATCATCACAAAGATTTTTTTCAAGAAAAAAAATGTTTTTTTAATTGAGTAATAGAAGAGTTATACGAAATAAGATGAATTTGTTTGCTTGCTGACACCGTATAATTACTTACGTGTTTAGAATAGTATATCGTAGACGTTGACGTAGGATACTTTATTCATAGATAACTACACAACAACCCTAGTGTATCGAACTTTCCTTCAAAAAGACTGCTATTATAGACTCAACCATATTTTGAAGTAAGGCAAAAATATATTTTGTTCGATTGTAAATGAAAATGTTGGTTTCCTTGGTAAAGTAGATTTACGGAAATATGCAACCAATCGTGAATGAAATCTTGGGGGAGCATCAATGAACGATTAGCTGTTGGTCTGAAAGATACATTACAACTGTGCTTCGGAAAATATGTGTAAAAGACTTAGCATGTTTCTTGAGAATATTACAGGAAGATTTCTTTCATGAACAGTTAGAATGTCATGTTGATTTTCGAGGAAGATCGTAAAATTCAAGACATAAGGAATACGTCACAATAAAATCTTGTGTTTCTATTTTGTTTCCAAACGACAACTGTGTCTATATGAATGAGCTAGAGAAAATTAAACATACTTGGAAGAAAACATGATGAAAGCGAATGTATATGAATGAGATCAAAAAGACAAAATATTTGGAGAAATACCTAAAAACAAAAGGGAAGAAAGAAACAAAAAACATATGTACGTTATACGTGTCATGTATGCACGGAAATTAAAGCAGCAGAAAGAAAAAGAAAACATAAGATATAATTGAGCCATACTGGAAGAGTTCTGAGACAGAACTTTAATTATTTCTGGACGAGAATTAAATTATAAAATTTAAAGCGAAAATTTCATATTTCAACAGAAAATATCCATGCTTCTCTGAATCCATCATTTTCACTTTCTGATCTCATTGTAGAGTCTACGTCGTTCTCTCTATCGAAGATCTGTAGCTATAATATTAATTTTTTTTTCGGTAAACTTGTCGAATGTATTTTATTATGAAAAGTTAAATGATAAAGTAATAGGAAATAAATATTTATCAATTGGATCTAAAACTGCTATTTAAATCAATTTTGAAAAAGCATTCAGAACCAGTTCGAGTTTTCACTAATGCAAAATCAATATTATATGAGAATGCTTCAGTTAATTAAAAACCAAAGATAAATGCTGGTACTTTCATAAAAAATTTGAACAGTATCAACCATGGAAGTTGATAAGGCCCGAGTGATTAGTCATTCGTCGACTCAGACAGTAAGAAGCACCGAATTTACGATCATCGTGGGATTACTTCTACGGGCTGAATAAAATGAATAGAAACAAGACTAATCTTTTGTAGTTCCACTTTATGTATTGAATAAAACACTCATGAATTGAGGAAAGAACAGAATTATTTTCTTTAACATGCATTTTTGGCAAAAAAAGATATTCTGACACGTATGTTTCTGAAAGTTGGGAAAATTTTTCAGATTTTTTTGTGTACTTTAGGATAACTACGGCAGATTCTGCAGACCTGGCACAAAGTATCAGCTCAAAAGCGATTCATAAGTTAAAGACCATTCCTCGTTAGTTTAATGTGAAATTATAAATTATTCATCTTAAAGATCTAGATAAAAAATACTTGTAGATAAAATCATACATTCTTGTGTTAATCTTCAAGATAATACAATCTTGTAGATAAAATTATAAAACATTCACTGTAATCATCAACACAATAAATATTTGCCCTTCAATTTCAAAATAATAAACGCTTGTAGGCAATGTCATGCACTATGCTCTTTAATCTTTAAGATAATAAATTCTTTAAGACTTTATGAAAACCATCGTAAGAGTAAAGGATTATTATTCTATTCTTTTACAGTTATATGGTAGAGAACCTATAATACCACTATCATGCACTATTTTTCAATTTTTTCTTTACTTATTTTGACGAAATTCAATATGAAATCGTTCTACAATTTTCAACTTTTACCTATTAACAGTTAGAATCCATCAAAACACAAGATAATGATCAGCATAAGAAAATTTATTTTACTGGTGATAGATATGCAAAATTCATTTGAGCTATTATAACTAAGAAAGCAGGGAAGGAATTAGATGATGCATGAAATGTCATTTTTCAAGATGAATAAGACTATAAACAAAGAGGTACTTTGAAGTACCGTTAAATATGATTTTAATCAATCGGATCGATCTAGTAAATTATGTTGCAAAACCAACCGACATGAAATCTATAAGAATATATAGAAAACGTTTGACATGCATCAAAGAAAAAATTACAAGAGTGATAGTACAGAAATATCGAGCAATTCAGAAACTACACTAAAAAGAAACGAAACAAACTTAGTGTTTCTTTATGTCAACGAATGATAGATAACATAACAATTCGGTTAAAATTATCAATCAATCAAGATGGTAATCATATATGAGGACATGAATAATTTATAGCATCGTTTCAGAACTTTGAAGACACCTCGTGCCCTATGTGAACTTTTAAATGTACAACAAGTTGATAAAAATAAGTTTTGCGAATATAGTGAATTATTATCGTTATAGTAAATAGTTCTCATAGCAGCACCTACTGCTAATCGCTCATTTAGTGTTACGAATCAAACAAAACATATTTATGCTGTATAATGATCCCACAAAGTTTAAATCATGCTATTGATCCTCATATTTCAAAAGAAAAATTAGGCTTACTTGATCTGAACAGCATCTGCTTTGATTTTCAAAAAAATCAAAACAGAAAAAATTTACTCAGCTATAAATAGTTTTATTTCTTCTAAGCCATTTTTAACTTTTTTTTTGAAACCATCCTTATATTAGTCTGTTACTATTTTGTTTCATTAGAAACAATAATGTATTAGGTAGTTATCACACTTCTATAGAATGTGAATCTAGTACAAAAATCTGTAGCGCTTACTATTTTAAACAAACAAAAAAGTCCTTTCAATTGCATTCTCAAGATTGGATTGGCTGTAAATGTAAGTCTACTCTGGACTCGAACCACTTCCCCGCCTATTTCTAATCATGCATATATTAGAATGCTTTCGTGTTGGACTACATCATATTCCCATTATCGAAAATATTTCTCTTCTACTTTTATTCTTCGAGCCATCACTGATTTAGTTCATTATGAGCTTTAATCAACTGACATTTTTTTATTAAAGAAAGAGATATGAATTTCATTTGCGTTTTATAAAGTGAAAAAAAAAGGCTACAGTACACACTGTACATTTTAGTGGTGAAACCAAAGTGTATGCGCACGCTTTACGCCTATAAACAATGTGTATGAATACATTTTGTTTTAGATTTCTATTGGAAACTCCGGTTCAGTGTACGTCTGAACATCTATTTCTTCAATCTAGGTTAAAGGTCGAAGGTGAAGTAAGGCTATAAAAACAAGACCTAAGGGCTATTAAACAGAGCTACCTATAGATACATAAGGAGTATCCTACGGAGGTACTCATATAGCTTCAAAGGCTATATTATGGGGATATTCATGGAGCAGGCGACAAGAGGATAAGGAATTAAGAGAGAAAACAAAATGGAGTGAGACAATAAGGGTATAAAAACTATAAGAATCACAAGGAATACAAGGTTACATATAAACGGTTCAAAGCTGTATGAATTATAAAAATATTTGTAATATAAGAGTATGAAGTCATTAGATTTCTATGTACATAATAGCGACTGCTCCTATGTTTTTATTGGATGAAAAGTTAAAGATTTAAAGTCATAGGTGAGAGGAAGAAGCCGTGCAGTATGCACGGGCTCTCGCTAGTTTTATATAAAGGCTGGTTGGCCTTCAGATGAACGCTCTCATAAGTTTTTGTCCATAAAGGAACGAAATCTTCAGAAACCAATATTTCAGCAGTTATATACTACCAAAATATTTTTATTTTATAGCTTCTCTAGAGTGATGAAAAATTGACAATTTTCGGCCAGATCCTTTCTTCAATAGCAGTTCTCATGGATCTAATTATATTTTGAGAGTTTCAGCTCAAATAAATGGGTCTTTCTCAAGGTATGAGATACCTCAAAAATGAACTTTTTTCTAGCTGTTGAGAAAAAGTAGTTGTTTTTGCTAATGTATTATCTCAAAAGACAAGCATTCATTGCAGCTGAAAATCTCAGAAAATAATTAGGTTCTTAAAGTTTATCATTGGAGAAATTGCCACGAGAAAATTCTTTGGTCTGTAACGTTTCTCAAGTGAATCAGTTTCAGCCCTATATTTGAGAATGAGTTTCACTCAGCAGTAATACTATGAAAGAACTAACTTTACCAGTCTATTTTATGATTATTTTGTTCAGAATCATGGGTGGATTCAGTGCTTTTTGAATTTGAAAAATACGTACTATAACAAAGAATATTAGATATAATAATAGTGCTTCACAATTGGATACCAATGTTAATATCTTTTTATGAAATTAGGTGTGAAGCAAAGTTTGGGTTTAAGTTATTGGATACCCATTACTTTTGCTTACGTTGTGCGTAAGATTAACTGAAACTACTTAATCAATTAGGCTTTCATTGTCAATATCGAACTACGTAATACCAACTCAGGATTTTGGCTTAGATCTTTTCAGTATATCGTAATTAATGAAAATCTTTTAGAAATACTTGGTTTGTATTCTAGACAGCTTTTTTGATAAAAAAAAATGCTGAGAGTTGTATTTAATGTGCAGAGAATATTTTCATCAAAAACTTATGAAATAGTTTCTGCAATACAACGATGTGAACTTTTATGAGAAACAAATACGAAATTAAGGAGATGCAAACCAAATGCAGTTCGGACGAATAACTGAGAGCTAATTTTGTGACTTCAGAAAAGAACATGTCTTTAACAGATATCAGGCTGAAGTATGAGTTTCTGTGGGGCATAACTAACAGTATTAAAGATCAAATAGTAGTGACGAGATTTGAACTATCTTTCCTCAGATTCAGTACACCGGCCATTTCCTCTATTTCAGAAAAGGATTAAAAAATCTGAAGGATGAATGCTACTTGTTAACGTAAGGTTTTATTAATTTATTTGTAATTTTTTTATATAAACAAAGTACATCTTACATTTTTCTTTCCAATCCTAAAAACCATTGCTTTCTATCCTGTTACGATCAAAAAATATTTTTAAAAAAAATACTAAATCTTCTTTTTTTAAAAGAGTACTAGTATGCCTGTCAAACACGCCAATGAAACAGATATTATTGAACATTGATTATTATGATACTAATTGAAGTATGATCAAAAGAATTGATCATTGTTATGATGCATTTTTTTTGAACGTTTTCCGATACCAATCGGAAACTATAATTTATCATTTAAATGCAATCGAAATGTTTCAAGCGTTTAGACGCATTTTATCTGTTATTATCTGCTTCAATATTGTGAATTATTCATAGACATCATTCCATTTGATTTCATTTTTTTTCGATAGCATGGTTCGAATCACGAAAAACTCCTAACTATTCATTATTGCTATCACATTTGATTTTGGTGTCATTTCTAAGATGATTATTTTTCAACTTTTTGATCATACTGTGTAAATCAATGTTGTTATACTTCGCTAAATTCGTAGAGAACTAAATGATGTATCTAATGAAGAATTCATTTATTGTTTTTTGGCAAAATATTATTCAAAAGCTAAAAATAATAGTCAGTTTATATAATATAAATTAAATTAATATTTAATGGAATTTTAAAACAAAAAAAAAATTATTTCAAATAATCATTTAATGATTTTTTTTAATTAAAATTCAATAATGAAATATGATTAATATTGTTTTCAATTTATCGAATCTATTGTGAAATGTATAATGATTAAGTTATATTCGATATATAGCGTCCTCTATAAAGTGAAAGAATTTGTGGTAGAGGTGTTCATTGTTATATGAATCTAATGTCATGTCGTTTGTCTAAATGAAAATATAATTGTTAATATTTATTTGTAATATAAAATAAAAATAAAAAAACTAAAAATGTCATCATCATCAAGTTCATCTCGTCATCATCATAATTCTCATTATAATCGTCAAGAATATGATGAAAAAGATTCATTAAATACACATATAAATGGTTCAAATGAAAATTTAATACATATTAAATTTCTTTTACCTAGTACAACAACAGGAAGTGTTATTGGAAAAGGTGGAGAAAGAATAGCTTCATTACAAAAAGAAACAAATACAAAAATGAAAATGTCTAAAGCAGGAGTATGAAAAAAAAAACGAATTTTTTTTTTTTTTATTTTCTTTTATATTTTTAATTAAAATTATTTAGGATTATTTTCCTGGAACACAAGAACGTGTTTGTCTTGTCGTTGGAACAATTGGAAATATTTTATCTGTTTATGATTTTTTATCTGAAAAAATAAAAGAAACATTTTCAGGTGATGTTTTACGTTCACGTCAAATAAAATTAATTATTCCAAATGTAACAGCTGGTGTTATTATTGGTAAAGGTGGTTCAACTATTGAAAATATTAAACAAGATACAACAGCATCACTTACTATTACACCAAAATCTGATATATCAGAAAGAGTTATGACTATTACGGGTTTTATTTTTAATTAGAAATTTTATATTTTGTTAAATTAAAAATTTTTTTTTTCTTTTCTGCTTTATTTAGGTGATGATGGAATACGAATAAAAGCTTTAGAAATTGTTTTACAAAAAATTTTAGAAGATCCTCATCATGATAGTATACCAAGTGTTAATTATTCAAATGAAAAAATTCCATCTATTAATCACCCGTCAACTATTAATGATATTCCACCATTTAATGATCGTATGTCTATTTGTAATTTATTTTAATATATATATTTATACTTAGAAAAATCCAAAAGTAGTGAGAATGATAATTAAATACTATATATTAAATTTTAAGGAACTTTTTTTCTAGAATGCGAAGATTTTTTTATGCTATTTGTTTATACTTGAATTAATTTAATAATAACAAAATTTTGATAAGATTTGTTTTGTTTTCATCTGCTATAGTTACATGAATACTAGTGAGTATTTTTTGAATAATTTTTTCAGAGAAACAAAATAGAGAACTGCGGTTTTCACTATTGAAAACAGGAGATGAAGATGCATTAAATTGTATATTATATCGATTTTCTCATTGTGAGGAATTCTATGAAAAAAAAGGAAAAAGCATAAAAATTGATAGAAATTTGTATTAAATGCTCGACTAGAATACATATTATTCATTACGGTCTTCTGAAGTTCCTAATTCTTCAATCTGTAATTTACAATTGGAAATTTACCAACAACAACTTACCAGATCGGTTTTTTTCTTAAAGATATCAATTAAAAAAAATTGTAGCTCTTTATCTTGTTCCTTGAAAAAGTTGTTCTAAAAAGTATGCACTGAATAGACATTAGCACAATCATCGCATATGATAGAAAAACAGACCTTACCGAAATTTTGCTATTATTAAATTGTCTTTCTCACTACTTTTGGATTGTCCTAAATATATAAAAATAATATCATTTCAGGTGGTTCAAATGGTAAAACAAATGGTTTAATTACAATGAATTCATCATCGAATATATCTCTTCAATTAAGTGGTTTACAACGATTAGCTCAATTAATAATAAGTGCTGGTGGAACAAATCATATAACAGTTGATTCACTAATTGTAAGAATATTAAATAATGAACAAGATTTACATTTTCATTTTCATTCTCTTAATACATTGTACTTAAAAAGAAAAGCAAAATACATCACACATGTCTCGATGTAAATGAAATAAGTATTTTATTATTTATCAATTGAAGTGATCGATTATCATTGAAAATTGATCTGTCTACGACCGAAATATAAGAAAAAAAACTGCAGATTAAGTGCTCTTCTATGCTCATTCACATATTGATTAATGTGCTTCGTGCATTGGTTAAACGAGACAATGTATTGAGGTTGTCGTAACGAGAAAATAACTAATGAATAGAATGATAACGAGCAATTTTTAAGGTATCTAGCAATATATTTTTTGCATTTTTCTTGTATATTGTTTATATAAATATAATGCTATATCTTATGGGATATTTCATTGTTTTTTTTTTATATAATATATTAAGTGAATGAAAATAAAAATGTAAAGCATGATAATTATTTATTAAAAATAAAATATATTCTTTAGCATTCATTAACATCTCTTGGATTTGTTGATCCACATATAAGAGAAATAGTTCAAGCAATAAATTGTTTAATTAATTATGGATTAATAATAACAGAAAATTCATCTGCAAGAAATCTTTCTTCTCCAATATCTCATTCAATATATACACCAAATTATAATAATTATTCATCATCACAAGTAAATTTATTTTAATTTTAATATGAACAAAAAAAAAACAAATCTATTTTTTTTAATTTAAAAAAAGCGTGATTATCAAGATAATTATTCTCGAAACAGTATTGATATGGAATATAAAAGATTTAAATCTGATCAACAACGAACAACTAAAACAAAACGATAACATATATATCTTCTTCTTCTTCTTTTTTTTTTTCATAATATATTGTAAATTTTCATTTTCTCAATCGTTTGTTTTCCTCGTTTCGTTTTTTCTTTTCTGTATATAATTATTTCTTTACAGATGATGTTTTTCTTTTAGAGAGAACATTAATAACAAACAAAATATATATGAACATTTATTTGACTGCTTAGCTGTCATGTCGAAGATAGATAGTAATCCATCTTTTAAATATTATCTCGTCCTTTTTGTTTTTTGTGTCATTTATTCAAATAAATAAAAACCAGAATTTTTCGTATTCAATATTTAAAAAACAATTTATATATACGACAGAAATGGATATAGGCTAAATCATGTATCAAAATAAAAATTTCATTAAAATAATGAACCATTTTCATGTATTTTTTTTGTAATGTTTTTCCAAAACAATGAGTAATATAGTTACTACCTATTAATAGTCATGATTTTGTTCAGTGAAAATGATAAAAAAAAAACCTTCTCTATTTTATTAGAATTAGATTTTTGATATAATTAAAAATCTTTTAATTGTTCAAAAAGTAATTTCCATTGACTTGTAGAACGATAGAAAACAGGTGGAAAACCAAGTGGTGCATCGATTTCATATTGATTTTTATAAAAAATTTTATTTGTCCAAATATGTATCCATTGTCCATCTGGAATGCATACATTCCATTTATTTACATCATTATCAATAACTGGTGCAATAAGAAGATCATCTCCAAAAAAATATTGATATTCTATATGAGGTATAAGACATGATTGTTGATTTTCATAAGCTTTTTGAATAACATAACGAGAATAAGGTTTTAAATGAGAATGAATTCGACTCATTCGAGAAAAAAATTTTATACAAATTGGATCATTATCAAATTGAATATTTGAATCAGGTCTATTACCTTCATGTGTACGCATAACAATATTAAAAGTTGCCATTTCACACCAACGTAAAAGAACTTGTTGAGTACGTCCTTTTAGTCGACTAAAATATCCTCCAATATCTGTATGAATACTAAGAATATTACTTAATGATAATGAAAGACATGAACGAATTCCAGCAGAAAGACCAGTATCATAAGAAAAATCAACTGATTGATCACCAGTCCAAAAAAGTGAACAATATTTTTGTATATTTAAATATCCACTACGCATAAAAAAAATAATTTCATTTAATTTTCCAGCATCTCGAATTGCTTCATAATTACATCGTGCCCAAAGTATTGGCCAAAGATTATGTATTAATGAACCAGATATATTAGCATAAACTTGAATATCACATGGAAGATATTCACCAAAATCAGCCATCCAACCAGATATACCTAAATCAATTAAATTTGTTTGTATTACTTTTTTATACCATTGAAATGCTTGTGGATTAGTTAAATCAATAATTGCACCATTAAATTCACCAAAATCTATTAAATAAACACTATTATTAGAATGAATTTTTTTAACAAGAAAATCTTTTTCATTTGCTTCTTTAAATAATGAACCATCAATAGCAATATATGGATTAATATAAGCTAAAAATCGACAATCATTATAATTATTTTTCCATTCAAGAATTTTTTCTTTTAAATTTGGATATAAAGTTTCATTCCATTTCCAATTCCAAAATACTCGTTTACCAAATGATGTTATCCGTTTTCCACACCAATCTTGTGCCCAAATACCAGCAATTTTTGTTCCATATTCATGCATTGTACGTAATTTTTTATCAATTACATCAGTACCACCTTGTACACTTAAAATAATTCCATCATATAACCATTCTGGTAATATTGAATATAAACGATTAATATTAGACGAACCAATTAAACTTATTTCTAAACGATAAGGTATACTAACAAAATGAAAATTGTGTGAATTTTCATTAGAAAAATCATATTGAGCATAAGCAGATCCATAAGCACAAAATGTATAACCACGTGATGAATTAAATATTGGTTGAGGATGATAAGTTGTATTTAATGGTGGTAAGAAATTTTTATTTTCATTTGAATATAATTCATTATGAAACCATTCTGATACCCATATGGGAAAAGTTTTTTGTCGAAGATTACCATTAGTAAATTGAAGACCACAACCATGTATAGTTTCTTCATTGAATGATAATGCTTCTAATGAAAACCATAAATTTATTTCATTATTATCATTTAATATATTGTTATCACATTTTATTAATTCTGTACCTTCAATTATTGATTCAATATAATTTAATGTTGTTGTACGAGGAAATTCAATTTGTAATCTATTAGTATTTATAATAAATTTTAATTGAAGATTATAAGATTTTTTTTTATCAGAAAATAATATTTCATATATTTCATTTTTATTTATTTCTTTAATACTTTCTATATGAAGACTTAATTTTGTTTCTATTTCATGATTTATAACAAAATGACCAAGACGCATATTATATGAAGATTGACATTTACCAACATAGAATAAAGGTTTTTCAGCTGTATGTATAAGAATAGGTTGGCCATGTAAACGAAGAATAAAACTATCGGATGATTGCAAGCAGAACTCCATCTTTTCTTTGTATTTTGCAAAGATCGACTAACTCAATTCTTATCATAAGTCAATAAATCTACACGTATACATTCGTTCTTTTTTTTTTTTACAAAGAATACTAATTTATCAGTCATTTTATTTTGTTCCCTTTACTGAAAGAAAGAGTTATAGGCTCGTTAAAAATCGTTAAAGTTTGTTTGTCGCGTAAGCCAATCAGATTTCTTCGCCCTGTAAACTCAATAAAAATAGAATGTAATAGTTCCTAAATATGTTCCCAAAGGGTTTTTGGGGTCGAGGAATCCAATGGTACTATTAGTCTTTTATAATCTTGTAACAAAAATTTTTTTTACCAAAAAAACGTTTTTTTTAAAAAAAAAGAATTTTTTTCCATAAAGTTTGACCAAAAGGAATTCGGGGTCGAGGAATCCAATGGTACTATTAGTTTTTTATGATTTTGTAACAAAAAACTTTTTTACCAGAAAAAAAACTTTTTTAAAAAAAAAATTTTTTTTTTCTCGACTAAAATAATGGTTATCCAAAAAAAAATAATTTGTGTCAGGGTCAAAAGAACATCGAGGCCAAAAAAAAATATCGTCAAAAAGGCTAATGGTCATTTATCTTCCACATGCGCTTCTTGTTGGCACTGAAGTATGACCGTTGATCAACAGCATTGCTGATTCTGGTGGTGCCTGAATTAATCAATTGATGTTAGGAATTGGTGAGGTTTGGTATTTTTCATCGAAAAGTAGTGTTTTTTCACGAACTGATGGTTGCACCATGGTGTGTGATGAACATCATTGCTGATTGTGATGGTACCTGAATTGATCAACGGAAGCGTATGGTAGTTTTAACTGTGTTAGAAGGGTTTATTTCCTCAATTGAGGGGGCAATCATACGAAGAAAAGAAAAATGAGTTTTTGTATCTGTTGCCTGTTGCTGGTCAAAGGCGCGATCTGAATCATATTTGTTTCATCGAAAATTTTCGAGGTCGAGGAATCCGAATCTGACATCAATTTTTTCAAGTTTTTTTGAGATTAATGTTTTTTCAGAAAAGAAAAGTTTTTTACGAAAAACTTTATTTTTTATAGCGTTCGACCAACAGGCTTTTGAGGCTGCAGAATCGAATGGTATCATTAGTTTTTTATTATCTGGCGAAAAAATTTGTTTCACCCCAAAAAAATGTTTTTTTTTTCTAAAATAATGATTTTGTTTATACAATTGACCAAAGCGCTTTCAAGGGCGAGGTATCAATTGGCATGAATAGTTTTTCAAAAGATTTTAAATTTATCGTTTTTGAAAAAAAAACACTGAAAAACAGGTAACGCGCGTCGCTGCGACTCGCTTAACTCTCGACTGATTATAGTCTACGCATTGTCTATCACTTCTCATCGCATTTAATATTGACAACTTTTGCTGAACAAATATATGCATACAAAAAACTATGCATTATTATTGGAGACAACTTTCGTGTAAAAAGATCAACCCTTTCAATAATAGATAGGATTTTTGTATGCATGTGTTTGTGTAACGATATTTCTAAATGTAGAATTTAATTGGGTGATAAATATTGAGTGTATTGTATTCAGTCGAGGGTTAAGCGAGTCGCATGGACGAGCGTTATTTGTTCATAAAGTTTGACCGAAAGGTTTTCGGAGTCGAGGAATTCAATGGCCGGATTAGTTTTTTATAATCTTGTAACAAAATTTTTTTTACGAAAAAAATGCTTTTTTTCATAAAACTTGACCCAAACATTTTTAAGGGCGAGGAAAGAATTAGTGTGATTAGGTTTCAAAAGTTTATAAGTTTACTATATGGTCGACTGAAGAGACAGTGATACCGAAAAAAATGAAATGCGTTTATTCGTTTGTGCCAGGTCAAGGGCGAAAAAAAATGTTCTTAGAGAAACCAAAAATAAATCTCAACTTTGAAAAAGTCGAATTTTTACGTTTCAATAAAGGTTTTCGACGTTGAGGAATCGAATGGAACCATTAATTTTTGAATTTGTTGGAATAATTTTTTTTACTAAAAGAAAGCTTTTTTACGAAATAAAGATTTGTATCATGGATTCGAGGAGAGGTCATGTAACATAAAATAAGTTTGTAGTTATAGAGATATGCTCTCTTCTATAGTTTCTCTGTGTCTTTCTGCATCCAAGCCAATCTGAAAACGTAATCAGTTAGATTAATATCAAAAGTTTATAATATTCTACTTGAAAAGTATATGAAGGCTAATGGAGTGTAAAGAATTCGCATCTGGAGTTAATTTTGTGGTTAATAATAAGTTACTAAACAATTAGTAATTACTTTTACTTTGTTTCCTAAGAAGGTTTGATCCAAGATGGTCAAAGATCAAGAAATAAAAACTGAGTTAGTTTGCCAAATAATTGATAGGAAATAATATAAACTGCCTCCAGTAAAACTTCACAAGAGGCAATTGACTATGAGGAATCGAAATTTTGAGTTACTCTTTAAATAGTGGTAGATATTAAGTAAGGATAAATTAGTAAATCATCGTTTCTAATAAGACTTCACTTATCGTTATCGAGCACGGAAATTACGAATTTGAAGTCAGTAAAAATGTTTGCGATCTATTTTGTAGCTTTCTGTGATGGACTGTTTGTTGTTTCAAGCTTGACTCACAGATATTCGTGGATTGTGAATCTATGTTTGATATTGATTCTAATCTAAACAGTTTTCTTTATTGATTACTATATGTCGGATCTTAGAGTGAGATTTACACAAAAATATGTAAAAAACGAAGCGACTGTTTGAAGTTCTGGCGTTCAGTCTCCATAGATATCAACCGTAAAATTATATTCCAAAATAGACGAGGATCTTTCCTAAACTACAATGTGTTGTACTCTATTCTAGCAATTCTTAAATAGTTCTTTTTTAGTTTCCTCTTAACTAGCGTATTCACAAATGTCAAGCTTATCGAAAAGAAATTAAACGAGATGCATCCATTAACTTCACAGCTGAACTAATATGGGTCGATATAGTGGCGTTAAATATGCGAACGGCTAGTCGTGAGTGGCCGACCGAAGGGAGGCCGACAAACGACTAGACGTTGATTTAAAAGCTTCATCGTAAGTGTAATAATTGAGAGTTGAGGCACTTTGAGAAAATGGCAAATGATTCGATTCATCAGGTAAAATAAATCTTTGTTAGACATTTGACGTAAAAAAGACCTATTTATTAAACGACTTCTGAATCCTAATATGCTGTTATTTGCTTGTTGCCATTCCGAATTTTCGTTCACTTAGTTCCGAACATTGCGTTTTTTCTTATATCAGGAGATCGTAATGAATAAATGCTACGGGGAATCCCAATGAAAAGTTGGCACGAAATGTTTTATTCCTATCTTCTTGACTGAGAGGGAGGGGGGTCATATGAAAAACGTAACTGTGTGTGTGGACTTGTTCAGGATACAAGATCAGGCTAAAGTAACTTAGCGGAAATCAATGGGAACGTTACGTTTTGTCTCAGTTTTTCATTATGAAATCCAGTTGAACTATAGTCCAGGCGATTCATGTCAGTACCATATCAATGCACTACAAAAGTCAGAAAATGTTATCTATGATGAGAAAATCGTGGGTGCTCGATATTTTTCGTATTTAAGATTAATAGATTTGGTTTTAGAAATCATGAAATGTGGGAGATTCATTCAAACTGAACTAGCTATAGCATCACATTTGTCGATAATTTATCTATCAATGATTGTCGAAATAGATAGAATGAATTCAGTCGAGGGTAAAGCGAGTCACTTCCGACGAGTGTTACTTAATTTTAAAAAAAGACTACGAAAAAACAACTTTTTTTGTAAAGTCTGTTCAAAGATTATCTAGATCAAGAAATCGATCGATAGCATTAGTTTTTGTAAAAATTTGAAAGGAGTTTTTGATTATACAATGTTCTTTTCTAAGGAAATAACGATTTGTTTCCCGAACTCAAGAAGGGTTCACATAGCATAAAATAAGTTTGTAGTTTTACAGGTATGCTTGTTTCTAAAATTTGTCGGTATGTTTGTGTCTTCACCCCAATCAGAAAATGGTGTCAACTAGATTGATATTTAAAACTTGTGATGTTCTATAATAAAACTCTACGAACGGTTATCAAGGGTATAAAATTCGAATCTCGAGTCAAATTTTAGGTCAATAATAAGTAAATAAAACAATTCATAGTTCATTTTGTTATTTTTCTTAAAAATTTTGATTCAAGATAACCGAAGATCGATAAATCACGACTGAATGACTGTTACTAAATAATTAAAAATAAATAATATTAACTGTGTGCAGTGAAAAGTCACCAAATATAATTTACTATGGGGAACTCAAGTCTGATGTTAGTTTTTCAATGTTTTTAGTTATTAATAAATGGTAAATGAATAAATCAGTTTTTGATAAAACTTGACTGACCATTGTCACATGAAGAAAATCCGAATTTACAGTGAATAACAGCTGTTTTATCTATTTCTTTAATTTTTTTAACGAACTTCTTATTATTTTGTGCTTGAATTAAGAATAATCGAGGGTCATTAATCCATGTTCGACATTGATTTCAATAAAAACATTTTTCTTAGTAGTACATTACTATACGTCAGAGTTTTGAGTAAAATTTATACACAAGTATGTAAAAAAATGAAGTGGCTGCTTGATGTCCTATTGTTGAGTCTTCATAAACACCAACCTTAAAATAACATTCAAAATAGATGAAGATTTTTTTAGGCCAAAATGCAATGCACTCTATTTGTAGCATTTTTGAATACTTTTCCTTTTTTAAGCCCTTAGTGAGTGTATTAACAAATGTCCAGTAACTTTTTGAGAGGAATTCAAACGAGATGCATCTAGTGGGTTCAAACTTAAACTGATACCAACGGATATAGCAGTGTTAAATATGGAAACGACTAGACGTTGACTTAGAACGTTATTTCAAAGCATAGTTTTGAAATAAATCTAAAGTAATTTGAGTGCATTTTCCAAAGAGCCTAATTAACCTTGTTTGACAACGAATCCGACAAAATAGAATTTTGTAAAAATGAAAAAGAAATTGAAAACTGATGAAAACTACACAATGTTATCTGAGTGTTGGAAGTTTTCGATTGTGTATCGATATGTTATAAGTGAGCTACTTTTGTGCGCATGAGAATCCTAATGTGACAGATGACAGACAGAAAAACAAAGTGTACATGGAAACGGCTAGTCGTGAGTGAACGACCGGAGGAAGGTCGACGAACGACTAGTCGTTGATTTAAAAAGTTTATCATAATTGCATTAAGTGAGACTTGAAGTGTCTTCATAAATTCTCAAATAACTCGATTCTTGAAGAAAAATAATTCTTTATTAGACATTTTATGTAACAGAGCATATCCAGTAAAGGAATTGTGAACACTAACATTGGGTTTTTTTGCTTATTGTAGCGTAAGCAGAAATAGATATGTAGTTATCTCATCCTAAAAGTTGAAGAAGTTTTCCCGAATTCCATAGTTCCCTCTACTGAAAGGAGGGTCATAGCCCGGGCGAGCAATTTACGTTCGTTCGTTCTTAGACTGTATATTTATTAGTTTTCTACTTATTATAGTTTTCTATAAAGTTTGACTAAAGGTAATTGAATCGAGGAATTTTGAATTCGAAGTCAGTTTTTTTAGATCTGTTTTTGCGAATCACTTTTTTTCACAAAGAACTACTTTTTTACGAAAAAAAATTTCTTAAAAATTTTGACCAAAGGTAATCAAGGCCGAAGAAGTCAAATCTGACGTCAGTGTTTTTATGAACCGTTTTTTCAAGTCTTTTTTGATATTATGTCTACGAGAAAATCAGCTATGTTGTTAGAATTTGACGAATGACTATGAGCGGTGAGGAATGTTGGTTTTGAATTAGGTTTTTCGAATGCATTGTGATTATGCGTGGGTCTTTTACCCTTCAAGGCTGAAAAGAAACGCTTTCGTATATTTTTTTCAAACAATCATCAAGGGTAATCAAGTGAACATCGTATTACATATAACAGAATGTCATTAGTTTCGGACATAGAATGTAAGTCAACTCATATCTTGGCTTTGAAAGGAAATAAAAAATGGAAGATTTAGTGGGGATGTTGATAGAAACAGCTAGACGTTTACCTGGAGAGTTACTTCGAAGATGAGATTTGAAAGAGTCTCAGATACCTTGAATGATTTTTCGAAGAAACTTAATTAATGCCTCTTTAGGAATGCGTCCGGCTGATTATCAGTTCCTGAAAATGAAGGGACGAATAAAATTTGTGTTGCAGACTACACTGTTACGTAAAGTTTCAATACCTTCGATTACGAACTGTCCTACCATAAACAAGTTAGGTTTTTGGTGTGAAAGTAGGAAAATTGATCATATATATCAACGGGTAGCCGTGAGTGGGCGACTGGAGGGAGGCCAACGAACGACTAGACGTTAGTTTGAGTAGATTATAGTAAGCAAAACGAGTATGAGTAAAAGACTGTTGGGGAAGTGATCAAGTTATTAAACTTATGAATTAAAACATTTTTTTTTATTTCAAGAGATATGAGCGATCTGATCACATCCTTTCAGGAGACGGTTAGCGGCAATTGCGTCGCGTTACTTGTTTGGAAAAAGATAATTTTTCATGGAATTGTGGTCTGAAGTGATCGTCACCCGGTCATGCTACTGAACTTGATGAACAAACTGAAACATCTGAACCGCATCTAATTCTGTTTTCTTAAAGAAACAGTTCTATAGCGATAAATATTGCGGTTAAAAAAATATGAATGCTTGTCTCTCAGTTTTGTTCAAATAAGTCAGAGTTCAGGATTAGAACATATGACGTTCTAAACCACTGAATGTGGTCAAATATCTGTATTAGACTTGATCAATCTCAATCGAAGTCAAAGAACTCGAATTTGAGGTTTTCTTGTCATTTACGTATGAATATATATAGGGATATTTCTATAAAACGATCATCGCTAGAGAGGGTTTTTGTTTCGTAGCATTTATGCGATTAAGGAGATTGAGATATAAGATATCCAAATGAAAATTACTTGGAATGATAATCACACTAAATTTTCTTTCAGAAAAGGGTCAGCGAATCCGTAGGATGAGCGCTACTTGTTTTATTTAGAAACAATAATAGATTTTCAACCTATACACAAGATCATAATCAACATAGTATAATTGTAAGGGTTATGAAAACTTTTATAGTAACTTTCGAAAATTCTTTACTTTTTTTGTAGTGAAAACGTAAGGTTCTAATCATTCAAGAATGGAGTAAAATATTTTTCTTGAGTTTTTATACATGATTCGATAGAACTGGTCGAGCTCAACAAAACTGCATGCATGAAAAATTTGTTGAACCATTTTTTTTATAATAAAAAAGTCATATTTTTTATATGGAAGAAGAATACTCGAGTTTTGAAAAAGATTGGCTTTTTTAATCGTTCCTACTCCCTCAACCGTTTCAAAATATACTCATTTTGTGCAGCGTGGAAAATTGCATTGAATGAGCATAGCAACGAAAAACAGCTGAATTTAGTGTAAAATAGATCACTTTCTTAATTATAAAAACTGTAAAAAACGCGAATTTTTTACACGTTCTTTGGACAGTTTCTATTGAGTTTTAATTCAACAATTCTGCTCAAAGCGTTTTTCATATATACAGTGTTGTAGAGCTCGATCGAATCATGTATAAAAACTCAAGAAAAATATTTTACTCCATTCTTGAATGACTAGAATCTTACTTTTTCAATGAAAAAAAATAGAGAATTTTCAAAAGTTACTAAAGTTCGATATTAAAAAGTTTTCATAGCCCTTACAATTTCGTATCGATGAATTCCATTTTTGACGGGTTTTCATTTAGTATAATATTCATTATTTACTCTATTAAAAAGTATAGCGGTATCCCCCTAGTATAGTATTATTTCCCACCTAGTATCTTGGGAGAAAAATCATTCGCAAAATCAGCCTGTTGAACTAGCTATAAAAACTCATCGATTCTGAATTTTGGGACAAAACATATATGATCAATGGGTCTTACTCAGATACATGTCTGAATAAAAATTTATTTCAATTGGTTCAACCATTCTCGAGATATGTTTCCATTTGAACTCCCGTTAGTCAATTCTATCGCATGTAGAGTATTTCATAAAATGCTCAAAATTCTTCTCTCTACTACATATCCTAGAATGAATAAAATCGGACGACCTCAATTGAGCAGATTTGGTCGTGGCTTATATGGACTAGCTCTCATAGATTCACTATCACTCATAGTGCTCTGCTCGACTTTTAACCAAAGGGACTGGATCTTTCACCACTGATAGAGAAATGTCCATAGATCATATATCACCGCGAATATATTAAATCAATAGTTCTCAGTGTAAACGCCTTTGGCTTTGGAGATATCAATAAACTGTTTCGAATTAGATATCAATCCATTTTTTTCATCAAAACATTAAAAAATAAATTCGAATATTTTCTACTCTATAGGCTGTTCTTGGATTGAAAACATGTTTTACACTATGATAACTAGGAAAATAACATGGAATCTGGTATGGAAAAATATGATTTCGTCTCTTAGTCCTGATTAACTCCTAAGTTGTCTAGTCATTATTTTCCTCATGGTCCACTATTTCATCGTTACATTCCAATATGCGGATCTTCTCTTCTGATGTATGCTTTACGCAATAATATTATTAGAATGGTAACCTATATGCAGAAGAATATACAGAACAATTAAAAACTTGTTATTTTAGACACACTACTTTATAAAATTTTTTTTTATCATTCTCCAAAGTTTGAAGATTCGGACGAATCCTGAATATTTATGTATTTTAATATTTTCAATATATTTTACCATTATTTATAGTTGGAGAGCTGAAACTTTCAGAAGTATAAGATTTTGAATAGATGCATTTCTCAATTATTATGAAACATCCTTTATGAATTAGAGCCAGTTGTGTGTGGTTTGCAATCGACTTATCATGGATTCAAATCTTTGTTCAAGCTGATGTGGAAAAGAGCACCATCGTGTTACTCACAGTATTTGAATTTTATAGTATGGTTCGCTACGATATGTCAGTCTAATTCCAACCAAGAATGATGATTATTTTTTTGCGTTTTTAAGGGGTAAACAATTGTGTGGTAACTCGTTCGATTTTTTGAACACACTCACTTACTCGAAAACATTACATTTTGGACACGCTCGAACGCATCTCTAGATGTAAATGCTCACAAATCCCTTACAAACCAAAAAATGGTTACATAAGTGAGTTGTGGATTGAATTTTTTTGATTTAAATGTTTGAAGTAGTAAATAGTGGTCATTGATTGGTTCGGAATGCATGGTGTCCTACACGGAGAACTTTTTAGATTTACATCTGTTTTTAAATTAGTACGTTTTTTTTGCAATAAAATGTCTTCGCGTTGGCTGCGATCGATTTTTTTATGATTTAGATTGTCTTGTTTTTAGAAAGACTTTTTAATGATGTTTGAAGATCAATCTGAATGTTCTAGCAGTTTGAGCATAGTATGCTCTCAATTTAGTTGTTTGCAATCGTTTATGCCAAGGGTAAAACGCTTTGACTCCAAAAAATAGATGATATTGGAACCATTGACAGTAGTGATTTTGTTATTTTTTATTCCTTTTTTATAACAAAAAATTACATTTTTTGGAATAAAATCAATAGAAATTAAAGAAAATCAAAAACAAGAATAATTAGTGAGTATTTTTTTCTGATCAATACAGTTGATTTATCTGAAAAAATACAGCGGCTCAAGCATGATATGATAGAACTTCACAAAATTTGTGTTGGGCGAAACGAAAGAGTTTTTTGTATAATAACGGTAATGAATTTCACTTAAAAAAGTTAATCGCAGCGATTAATTATATTAACCGTTTTTTTTATTTTGATTGATTTTCAAGGTATTATTGTAGACTACACAAATACATAACAAATCATCTAATAAACGATGTGAGTATCAGTCAGAGGTGCAGAATCTGCTGATAAATAGAAAAATTTCCCCAGTTACAAAAAAGGAAAAAAAATTTCTTCATGTAGAAGAATTCGACTCAAAGACTGATGATGGTGAGGGTGAAACAATATCAGAAGATTATAGTTTTTGTTCATCATCGATGATGACATCTGTAGCTGTATCGGTTTCTGGAGTTTTCTTTTTAAAGAGTTTTTCCACATTATTATCCCCAAATTTAAGTTTGAATAATTTACGAGAGTGCTGTCTTGCGCAGTGTTCTTTCGCTTTATCATTGCGACCGCTCCAATCACAATAGAAACATGTTACTTGTTGTTTACTTGGAAACATTTCTGCTGTTCAAATTGTAACAATCGAGTGATGTGAAGCTAAAGAATAATATGAAGGATGTCCGAACAAGAAGGAAAAGTAGAAAGAATACAAGCAATCAAGTTAATCACGATGAATAACTGAACAACAAATAAATCGAGGAAAATGTTTAGTAACCTTGTGGGATGATTCTTTTACCACTTTATTATCGACACTAAAATAATACAACGAATGAAGCATCATACCAGAACATCATAGAGAACCATGTATCACATGCGCATATCACTTGCATACACTCATGTACGTGGACAATGGAATAGAATACATTCAGTGGAGGGGAAGAAAGAAATGAAACTGGAAGAAAGATAAAAAAACACGAACAGAGAGTCGTCACGATACCTTGTAAATTTTGTTTGTAAAGGAAATTTTATTTTTTGTGATGCTATTATGCCCAAAAAATTTTCAAAAATTTCCCTAAAGCTAAAAAATTTCCCCAAACGCGCGTTCCCGCAGACGGGTAGATTCTGCACCTCTGGTATCAGTGAAGATCAGAATAGAGAAGAGTAGATTGAAGTATCATCGTTACATCAAAAACTAAAGAAATAAGAAAGACTTCTTCGTATGAAACGGTTATCTATTAACGAATATTCGTCATGGTTATAATAAATAAAACAGGATTTAACAAAGACTTAATATGAAGTTTGTCCTATAACTTTTCTGTTCATTTTAATTGAAGATTAGTTGTCGAAAAACATATGATTATTTATCGTATCGAATATGATGATCGAAGAGAGAAAAGGATCTGCATTCAAAATCGGAGTATATAATCACTTTTAATATTATTTTGTAATTTATATACGCATTTTAAACAAAATTTAATAATATTGTAAAAAAATAAGCTATTCTTATCTTGCTGATTGCGAACTACGAGATGATAACAAAAGAAAACAACAGAAAATATGAAGGCCTTACATTATCATCGACTGAATATATTACATTTGCGTTGGTAAAGGGTAAATTAATGGTAGTTAACCGAATCATCAAAAACAAAGAAAAACATCAACAATAATTTCTAATTGTTAACAGTCATCATGAATACAAACTCTTACTAGAAATAGAAGCATATATGGTCGAAAGAAAGTTTTTCAAATGGATCCGAGTTTTCGACTCTCATACTACTATTTTCTGAATGGTATTAATCATGGAAAGTTAAAGAAAGAAAAAGATCAATATTCTATAATTTTAAATTTGTTTTTTTTTTGAATGTTAGATTTCAGATAATATATTCTTAACCGAACTCATTCATGAGTGAACAAACAAACGCCAACCTCAATGATGGTTTCAAATACACCAATAATCAACAATCAAATGTAAGCCTAAGGGTCTTCTTTGAGTTTTTATTCCCACTTTTATTTTAGAATATAGTGTCATTAAATGTTGAATCACGCTTTGGTCCAAATACCAATATCAGTCTTTCTTCACAACTGATAGATGAACTCATTGATGCACACAAAAAAAGTTCACGTAAACAAATAATATACGTTTCGATTTTCTTTGGAATTTTTGTATTAGTTGGACTAATATTATTTGGGGTATCGTATGCCGTGCCTGAATGCAAAGATTACATTCAAAACTGTGCAAGAACCCGCTTAGTACTATGGGTAATTGGTTTAGTTTTTGCTGGGTCGTTTGCTTTGCTGATCCCACTTGTTTTCTGTGTCTGGCGTTGTCAATTGTCGTGCCAGTTAAGTGATTTGAACGATCCTGACAGTCGAGATGATGTAGTTGTTTGGAGATTGGAGGGTGAACAATGGATACAGTATTTAGATTATATTCATGGTCCTAATCGACAATGGAAAGAGGTGGCTCCTCTGTCATCTTTTTGTTGTCGACGTGGAACCTATGAACGATTGTCAGATCGTCAATATGGTCACATTGTTTTATATAGAAATGGTATCTTCATTGATGAATTGTATCTCGTTTCATTTCAAACATATGATTTACGAGGTGTAGAAATAAAGAATTTTGATGGGCACTCTCCGAGATTAGGTTTAAGAGTTCATACATATTTACAAGCTGGCAGGAATAGTCGAGATGTTTATTTTGATATATTTGCACCATCATCAGTCACGTATCAACAGTTAGTAACAATAAGTCAATGGTACAATCAAAGAGTATCTGGATTTAATGGATTAAATATGGCTTTAGGAGGACTTGAAGTTGCTGCATCCGTAATACGATTGGCCAGCTAATTTTATTTATAAACTAATAATGGCTTATTTATCGGACAAAGTGTGGTCAATAAAATGGATTGCATATTTTCATGCATTTAATTTGATTATCATAAGTATTTTTGATGAAAAAAACGTTCTTAAATAGAAACATTTAAAATAATACGAATTCATTCGCTTTTTTTATTATATGAAAACTAAATATCTTGCTAATGTTTCACTCACGAGAGAACATCTCCAACCGTCAAATCGTTTTTCGCTTGGTTCTATTTTTACTCAATCGGTCTTGGGGAGTATTGAAAAAGACTATTTTGGTTTAGTTTTTCGGTCTTCTGTTATTGACTTATGGCTATTTTACTGAATTTTTGGCCTATAAGCATGAGATTCCATAAGAACCTGAATGATTGAATTTTGACTTGAAATTTTGCCCATACACAGTTCTCACAGTCATTAGATAATTCACGAAGTTTGAGCCAGAATGAATACATAATAATCCAGATACTCAGTTTTTAATAAAGTTCTCTTTTCGACTGCGTTTCAAAACAGGAACATTTTCGATACAAACTAATATCTGGGTAAGGGTACGTTTATCCTGGCTCAAACTTTGGGTATTTTCTAATGACTATGAAAACTGTGTACGGACAAGATTTCAGGTCGAAATTCAAACATTTAAGTTCTTATGAAATCTCGTGCTCGTAGGACAAAAACTCAGTAAATTCCCCATGAGTCAGTAACAGAAGACTGGAAAACCAAACCAAAGTAGTCTTTTTCACTACTCATCAAGACTGGTCGAGTGGCAATAGAACCATGCGAAAAGCAATTTGATAGTTGGGAATGTTTCCTCATCAATTGATGTTGTGCAATGCTGGATCTAGGATTTTTGTATCATAGAGTGACTTATGATTAATATTCAACTATTTCATATTGAATAAGTTATTCGTTGCTATAGTTAATAAATAAAGCATCTTGAGGGTGAGGGTGGCTCTTGAGGGTGATTTTTCAAAAATTAAAAAGAAGAACAAGTAGAGATAAAAGACTAATGTGCCTCGTTATCTGTTTGTTATCTGTTATTGTTGTTTGTTGAAATAAAGGTGTTTGTTAATCGGCCGGTTTCAGTTTATTTAAAAATAAACTTCGTCAGGATACAATAAACTCTAAGAACAATAAATTACAAAAAACTAATAACAAAAAACAGAGTTAAGGCACAACAAAAACAAAAATCTGTGATGAACTATACTAAATATCATCCCCATTTCTTAATGATGAAGGAGCACCACAGCCACCACCGATCGAAAAAGCGTACTAATAGTAGTAGTAACATGACCACTACAGTTTGAAATGACCACCATAATATATTCCACCCGATCTGAATCATCGTTGGCTCTTGCTACATTCTAGCGAGAGAAATGAGAAAAAAATTGTTTTTTTCCTATTGTTTAATAAGCAAAAAGCAACGATGCATCCTGCATGTATTTTACCATCCTTATTACTTCAATGGCCGCGATGGTTGAGTGATTACGTTGTTTATCACGCACCCACACTGTACTATGTTCAAACCTCAGTAACATCATCCATGGGATGACCATGTACAAGAGGGTGTGGTAAATCTCAAACTGTGACCAATTTCAGTTGAATGACTTAGTATCTCACATAATTGTAAAAAATAGCCACTTACTTTCCCATAACACGAATACAATCATCATACATCATATACTCGATCTATTGGTAAAAAAATGAATTTTTTTATACCCATGCTTAAGAAAAAAATATACTACCCTCACTACTTTTGGATTACCCTAAGTAAGCGGACGTTTTGTGCGATTTTCAAAAGTTGGGTGTTTGTGATGTTCGCATAAATTATTAATACGCTATCACCATCATCATTAGAAGTTCGAAGTGGTTCACTTTTGTACGTGTCATAACAATCTATTCTACTCGAAATGCATTATTTTTATTTGATGAATATGCAACTACTTTTGGAATAGGAACTCTCGTATATTTATTAATAATAATCATAGCAGAAACTTCGGAGTCAGTTTTAATATTTTTCCAAACTGTTTCACAAATTTTTAAAACATATTTATGTTGATCATTTTCACATTGAATAAAGAAAAAAGAAGATTATTTTAACCACTATCAATAGATTTAAATCAATTTAGTTGTTATTCAAAATAATGATTGAATAATTTTGCAGCTTGTTCGTGTGTAAATTCCATTCCTTTAGTTGGACCATAACGTTTTAATTCTTTTGGAGCTGATGACAATACGAACAAACACAAATTCGTAGAATAACAACAATTGTACACTTTTTTCTTTACATCGTTTTCTCTATATAACAGAATAAAGTCATATTGTATTGGCTTATATTCATCTATTATTATTTAGAAACTGACTAAAATGCACGACACCTATAATTTTACTTACTGATTGAATAGAATATATTAGCAAATAGTTTATTTATGAAGTTATACTAATTTATTTCTAATTCGATTTAAAAGTCTAAATGACACTTGGTTTTGAACCCTCGTTGATATAAAGATTAATATGCAAATTTTAGAGATTATGTTAAACAAAAGTAGAATAGATTAATCCTTTCTTTCCTATAGCTAATCTAGTACGTTCTATGACATATTGCATCTGTCTGAATGCCAAACAAAGTTTTTAGGACTAAGAGTACGCTTGGATTGTTAATTTGGAATACATAATACATAAGCCTTGACTTGATATGGAATTAGTTATTATAAGTTTTATAGCTTAAGAGAAAAAAGTATTTATAGAGTGGTACCTATAGGTACCATTCGGAAAGAAAGGGTTAAAGTAAATAAATAAATGAAACAATTGTACATATGATTGTTTGGTTGAAATAAAATAGAAAGATGTTTTATATTTGAATGAATATTTGTTGTTTATTAATAATAATAAATTTCATATGATTTATGTGTGTTTTTCCAGATGATGATTACTAATATATGTGTATATTACATTCGATGTGTATTAAAGTTCAATGGAAACAAAATTCGATATTTATCTAATATATCATCATCAATTAAAGTGAATTTAACTATGAAAAAATTGATATCTTCTCGAAAATATAATGAAGCTCTTGATCTTTTTGATCGTCAAATTAAAATATCTACAGATATAACATTTACTTTAGCTTTAAAAGCATGTACAAAATTATATGATTATCATCGTGGTATTCGTATTCATAAACAATTGTCATCAAAATTACTTGAAGATCCATTTATTCAAACATCATTAATTCATTTTTACAGTAAATAATCATTTCTTCTTTGTTATTGTCAAACATTGACAATTTATTTGATTCGAAAATGTTTCAATAGAATATGAAAGTATTTCAAATCCTTTCTCATAAATTGATTATTTCAATCAAATTTTTTTAAAATATTAATCATCGTTCTAAGTCAAAGTCCGAAGAAATGAATTAGGAAGATATACAATTGCCGAATTTTTTTCTATTTTAATTACTTCTGATTGTTTCTCATTCTAAATGATACTCTTAAAATTGTCAATACTCTTTTGGATATTAGAAAAGAGATTTACTTTAGTGAAAAATAATAAAACAGTTTATTTTCTACAAATATTTTATAGAGAATGGAATATTTTTATCCTCATTTGTTGAAAAGCAAAAGTACATTTTAAAAGTTTCATTCTCAACCCATAAAAGAGAGATTTATTTGATTTTCAAAACTATAGAATTTGTTTTTCAAATGAGCGTTCCTTGCTGAAGAGATTGATTGATATTGACTTTCCCTATTGTACCAGTTTTAAAATCAAAAATTATTAATACATTTTCACATTAAATCTCAATCAAAATTTCGAAATTTATTTGTGTACGTTAAAAAGTTAACGAAGAAATTTTTGTAGATAATTTCTCGAAAACTTTATAAAATAGTTTTATATAATAACTCTTTGACAATATTTGTTTATATTTCAAAGAAAATTAACTATTTGCTTTGTGTACTCTTATAACTTATATTTTCTATAAAGTATTGTGATTAGTAATATTTTCATATTGTGTGTATACCTTTAAAAATAATACTATTTAGTGTGCATGTTCAACAACATGACTAGATCCTATTTTGAAATTTTTCAATATAAAATGACATGATTAAAGTATATAAAGGTAGAAATTTGGATTACTATCTCCTCCCTTCTCACAGGCCGTGACCGACAAACTATGATAGCATCAGAGATTGTGACCGACACTGTAATAACTGTTATTATTCTAGCATAGACTGTGATTCATAAAGAACTAAAGAGCATCAGAGATATTTAATCGGACAAACTATAGATATCTTTTATACAATGTACGCAGCTCCAGCATGTTTCACAATTTTGATTGCGCGACACAGCTTTTTTTATTTCTGTATTGATGAAAAACTTATTTAACCCTTGTACGCTTCCTGGGGGTCCAGCCGGACCCACAACGATCATTTTCGTCTTTTTCTACATTAATACCTGACCGTTTTGGACCGGTGTCTTTTCTAATCGATATTTCCACAGCGACGCACAAAGACCATATGAAGTTGCTTTGATATCCCTTGTAGGGGAGAAATTAACGGGTGGGTCCACATGGACCCTGTAACATCTTTAGTGTTATACATATGACTTTTTTCTTGTAAAAACCACTCTCTATTATTTCGAAGGCTTATCTCTCAAGAGATTCGTTAACTTGTTACCACCAATAGTGATTCGTCTATTCTTTGATGCTTGCGCTCTTAATATTTTTAAATATTCTAATATAATTAACATCTAATCAAAATATTGCTCTTACATAAAAGCGTTTAGTTCTATTCTGTCAGAACCGATACAAGCCCATCTATCCCTGGAAGATCATTATGAGAATCTCGACTCATCTATATCTACCGTAAATAGATGATATATAAGATCCCCTAGCTCAGCTTCATGTGGGTCCGACTGGACCTACATGACATCGTTCGTGCATAAAAACGAGGACGGCGCTCAAGGGTTAAAAGATGAAGTTAAATATTACAAAGTGATTGTGTTGAGCGCAGAATTAAAATATTGAGTCCACTTGTAGTTTTCAAAAAAAAAGAAAATAAAAATGTCCCATTCATTCTAGTTCGCTCGTTACATGCTAAACAAAATGAGATATATTTCTCCAGAGGGCAATTCAGCACTTTTTTATCACAATTATTTATTACATTATTATATGATTTCATTTGTAGTTTAATTATAAATATTTTCTCGATATTACGACTCAAATATAAATAATGTATTTAACCATTAGCTATTGAGAAGACTAGTAAAAAGTGATTTCTTTGGTTTTCAATGGTCAGTATGCAAAATTCGTTCTCATTTCAAGCTCTGTTCTAATAAGGAACAGTATTTAGATGTTACACTCCGATTTCAATCATTCATATACCATTTGGTAGACTAGTGAGGTAGTCGAAACCTAAAAATATTATCGGTCATTAACTCTTTTTCCAGGTGTTATAGCCATTTTACTGAAATTTATGCCTATGACATGATATCTCGTAAAAATTCGAATGTAGATATTGTGATCTGAAATCTTGTCCAAATGTAGGCCTATCTGTAATTAGAATATCCTAAAAAAATTCAACTCAAAAGAACATTCTCTTCATGAGATATTACATTCTCAAAATCACTCATATCTTGCGGAAATTAAGTGAAATAAATTTATCAATTACTATCTATTCTTGTTTTGTTTTTAGTGCAATGTCATTTGATCGATGATGCTTATAAAATATTTTCAAGTATTGATAAAAAAACGATTTTTATGTATGGCGCTATGCTTAAAGGTAATTGCAAATTACCTTTTTTTTTCGTAAAAATATCTCTGAATAATAAACTACTAATTAGGTTATATGTCAAATAATATGCCAGAAAAAGTTATTGAATTGTTTAAAAAAATGTCAATTGAATTCGATGAAGTAATCGTAATAATATTATTTAATGCTTGTGGAAATATTTCGAATGATGATACAATTAAACTAGGAAAAGATCTTTTAAATCGATTACCGATTTCTTTTTTACAACATCAAAAAGTAATTAATTCAGCCATTGATATGTTAATGAAATTTGGTCATGTAAAAGATGCTGAAAATCTTTTTAATAAAATGAATAAAAAAAGTCTTGTGAGTTATGGAGCAATGATGCAAGGTAATTTCTAATACATTAATATTTTAATAATAATCTTTAACTTAAGGTTATGTTACAAATAAGCTATATGAAAAAGCACTAAATTTATTCGAAAAAGTTTCTTTTAAACCAAATGAAGTTTTGTATGCAATTGTCTATAATGCATGTGCTTCATTAGGTAATGAAGAAGGTATTCAGTTGGGAAAGAAAATTTTTCATGAAATGCCAAAAATCTATCTTAATGATATTGTTGTAATTAATTCATTAATACATATGTTTATGAAATTTGGTCAAATAAAAGATAGTGAATATCTTTTTGAACAAATAAATAAACCGAATTTATATACTTATGGAATAATGATAAATGGTTATAATATCAATGATGAACCACATAAATGTTTAGCAATGTTCGAAGAAATGAAAAAAAAGAATATAACAATAAATGAATCAATAGGTTTATCATTGATTGGTGCATGTTCTCAAATAGGTATACGTTCAATCTCTCAAAATATTGTTCAGCAGATTTCTCATTTTCAACACAATCTTCAATTAAAAAATTCTTTAATTGATATGTGGGTATGTGTTAATTACGCTGCTCATTATCATTAACAATTGTCTATTTTACTTTTTTCTTAAGGGTAAATCCGGTGATATTAATCAAGCTAAAGAAATATTTCAATCAATATCTCAACCTGATCTTATTTGTTATAATTCTATGAGTAACTATATGATAATCATTTTAGTTTTTATTATAGAAATTATTTTTTAGTAAATGCATATGCAAGAAATGGACTAGGTTATCAAGCGATTGAATTATATGAACAAATACCAGAGAATATTCGTGATAAAATATCACATATTTGTGTTTTAAATGCATGTTCTCATTCGGGTCTTATTGATCAAGCTCGATTTATTTTCAATAAAATCGATATAAAAACAGAAGAAATTATTGCTACAATGGTTTGTTTGTCGATTATTATTAGAATATCATTTTATTAATTAAAATAAATTAGGTTGATTGTTTCAGTCGTCTGGGAATTTTTAATGAAGCACAAAAATTAATTGATGATTATGAAAAATCTAATTCATTTTCTTTAGTAATGTACAGTAAGTCATTTATTTATATAATAAAGATAATCAATGAGAAAAAAATATTTATTAATGGATTTTTGTTTTAATACAGCGGCCATGTTATCAGGTGCTCGGAATCATCGTCAAGCTGTTCTTTCACAGAAATTATACAATCGAATGAAATATTTATTTCCTGATAAAAAAGATGATTTAATTTCTGCTTCAGTTCTCTTATCTAATACTTATTTATCATTAGGAGATGAACAACAAGCACACCAAGTGAGAATTAATCGAAGAAAACAGCTTGGTAAGAGAGTTAAAGTGGGTTTATCATGGACTGAAGTTAATGGAGAACTTGTGGTAAAAAATAATTGAAATACCTTCCGATTTTGAAAAATTCTGCTTTATTTATTTTAGAAATTCAAAGCTCATGATCGATCTCATCCTCGATCAGCTGAAATCTATGCTGAACTTGATCGTTTATCGAATGAATTGAAAGAACATGGTCATGAATATGATTCAAGTTGGATTACTCGTCCTCTTGATGATGGAGAAACTATTGAATCAGTATTATGTGGTCATAGTGAGAAACTTGCCATTGCATTCAATTTTATCCAACAAACTAAGCCATCATTTATTCAAATCACAAAAAATCTTCGTGTCTGTGGAGATTGTCGTAAGTTAGACTTCAGTTTTTGATATTTTCATTTATTTTATTTTTATAGATCGTGCAACAAAGATTATTGCCAAAGTTCGACAATGTCAGATTATAGTACGTGATGCAAATCGTATTCATCATTTTCATACTAATGGACAATGTTCTTGTCAAGATCATTTTTAATTTACTTTTATTTCATCAAATAAAACTTGATCATGCTTTTTTTTCTTAATAATCTAGCAATTGTTCGATGGAATAATTCTGCTGGTTACAAAATATTCTCATTAATTCTTCTACTAGCTTTAACAGTTTAGACTTGATCAAAAATATTTTTTTGATAGGTTCAATTTAACAAAAATTTTCTTTCAAACCTCTAATAATATATTCAATTCCTACGTGATATCCAGTGGGTATATAAACGATTATTTAATAGAATAACTCTTTTCTATTATATTACATTCTCAGAAATTAGCATATACATTTTTACAGCAGTTTTCATATATACACAAAATCAGACTGAATAGAATATGTTATATCCCTCTTTCAAATGACTTTAATTTTTTTCAAAGATATTCATTCAGGATAAATTTCTTTGGCCTAGACATATGTAAAACTGTTGACACTTTCAAATACTGCTACCTAATTAAAATTAATTAAGCAATAACTAGTGAATATCTCTCTAACTGTAAGAGATAAAAATCTAAAAATTTCAGAATACGTTCCAGAGCGTGAACCCCATCTATGATAAATTTTTCAGCAAGAATGAATGCAAAAAAGTTCTTTAAAAAAGAAACTTCTCTCTCTATACAGTATATCAAGTCTGGAAAGAAAAATTTTTTGTCTGATTATTACCTTGCAGTTCTGAGGAAGAATTCATACCTTTTCCCACTCGTTTTGAACTTCTTACTTAATTATGAGAGCATTTTCTCATTTGTGTATTTGTACTTGTCACAGCGTTAACGAAAAGTAAATCGTATTTTTCGAAAAATCTTTGTGTACTCTAACAAAAACTTTCACCAGTAATTTTATAGCTCTTTGATTCGTCTACAGAATGTAATATTTAGCTTTCCTTAAATGCTGCCTTCATTTGAAGTTTTTTAAAGCTAAACAGCATAAAATTAAGATTGGTGCCTTTTTTTGAGTCATGTCGCTAAAGTTAGTTTTTTAGCTATAACTTTCTCAACCAACTCTCTAGAGTTGATTTTGCCAGAGTAACTGCAGTAACTTAACATATATATAATATACAAAAACTATATCTAGAAAAGTTCCAGTTCTCAAAATATTTATGTTTCAATTTAGCAGTGTTACTTTGCTCAAAAAGGAGTTTGCTCATATGTCACTTTTACAGAATGTCAACTAGTTTTAAAAAAAAGGATTTCTCATACTTAGAATGGTTTTATCTAACAATGTTACATATTATTAAAAGTTTGATACCTAAGCTGTGTAAGTTATTAGAAGGCAGCTATAATTCGTAGATTTATATTGCTTAAAATATACATTCAAAGTTTCTAATAAGAACAGATGTTTCGGAGCTGTCTATTATTCCATTTTTATTAAATTATTTCTCAGTAAAAAAAAATTTTTATATATTAAAGCAGAAAAATGTCGACCACATCGAATGATGTAAAAATCACTTAATTATCTCAAAAAATAATTAATTAACTAATGGTAGTTTATGAATAATCGAATTTTTTCTTATTCGGAGCACTTTTTCTAACAAGAACAATCTACAGGTGTTTGCAAAAAAACTGTTTGACGAATATCTCCCTAATAGAGGCAGCTAGAGAGCAGATCTTTTCACCATTAGAAAGAGTGACTTTGTGGAAGTAGATTATAGTATAGTCAATAGGTTAATGGCTGACTAAGGGTGTTAGTGACCATTGGAGATTTTGTGTCTTGTAGGACAGTACTATTTCTCGATGAATTTTTAACTTCAAGGTGACCATTCGATAGGCTAGAGAATGGCTCTTTCATCGTACGCAAATCTGAACTTCCTATCATTTATCGTCCAAAAATTATCGTCATTATACTGAGCGTTAGTAACGTGTAAAAATGCACTTTTTTCGAGGAAAAATAGACTTTTCATTTAATACTTAGAAGGATTTTAACCGTTGCGACTCGAATAATAATGACTGACTTGCCATTCAGATACAATTTACTTCAATTACCAATATATTTCATTAGTCTTTTCTAACTATGTTACAATCAGTACTTTCTTACTGAAGATATTTTTTTATTTTGTTCATTACGCGTGACTTAAACGTCTAAGATATTTAACGTACTTTTTTTCTTTCTGTTTATCTTTGCTCATGATCCAAAGAAAGTAAATGATAGATTTTTTGGGTATTTGTCATTCATTTATCCGTCTATAAATAAATAAATATATATATATATATATATATTTATATATATCGTTTGCTTCTTGGCGCCATTCTTTTCACATATTGTTATTATGCCACAAGGCATCCACTTCTCCTATGAGTGCAAAGAAATATTATTTCGTGTTATTGAGTTTATTGAAAATGAAAAGAACGGGTCATGTATTCCAATGAATAATACAACTGCGCGTATTACTTCCATGTTGGGTACTTCTGAATCTTCCTTATTTATTTTGAAAAAAGAAATGAAGGTTGCACGTGAATTACAAGAAATGGAAGAAGAAGACAAACGTTCATGGCTCAGATCATCATCACAAATCCTTCCAACAAAAACTTCATATAAAAGACAAAACGTCTCAGCCAGGTCGAAGTCTTACGAGATGAGTACGATTTGACCAAAGTCTTCCAGAGATATTCCAGGACATTCACCAGTTTATTTATCGGAAGAAGCTGATGACGAAATTCGATTTCAGCTCCATCTACTATTAGCACAAAAAACCTACCCTACACTTGATATTCTTCTCAATCGTCTTCTTACATGTCACACAGATTTTCTAGTTCGTTCTCGTGCCACTCTTTACCAATATATGCACCGATTGGGTTTTTTTCATAAAATGACTAACAAGGTGAGAGTTGCATTCGATGATAATTCTTTTGTTGCACAATGCGCTTTTTACTTTCGGAAACTTGACGAGTTACGTGAATGTGATGCTTTGATCATGTTTCATGCTGAAACATGGCTTAATATTGGAGAAGAAAAAAGATCGATTTGGATTGACCATGAGGAAAGAGATCGGCTTAGAAAATCAGGTGGCAGAGGTGATAAGCTAATATCTATATTGAGCAATATATTTTTGTTTATTCTTGCAGGCACCCGTCTAGCTATATCGGCTATGCTTAATACAAACGGATTTCACTTACCCTTTGTGGAAATTTTTGACTGTTCAAAAGGTCATTCTATGACATCAATGCATTTCATTAAATGGATAAAAAAGACAGCATTTCGCCTTAGGGAGGATACGGGTAAATTTTATTCATACTGAGATAGGTAATACGGAAAAATACGGTGGTATACAATCGTTTACACACGCGTACGGACTCCGTATTCGTCGACCTCGGTATCCCCCCTCGGTACGCCTCTGGATACAATACCAATAGAATTTTCTTATACAATAACACGTAATAGACCAAATGATGTTCCAATAACATTTACAAATGGATATAAAATTAATCTTAAATTAAAAAAACATATTCAACAATTATTTATAAAAACACAAACAGAAAATATTGATTTAGAAGAAAAATTGTAATTTTTTATCTTTTTTTAAAATCTTTTCTAAAATTGTTTTTGTTTCTTTTAGAGAACTAGAAATAAAAAATTTAATACCTCGATTTACATATATAACAACAAAGTAAAATCATAAGATATTTATTTATTTGAAAAAAGTATATTTTATTAACATGAAATTTATTTTTACTTTTAGTTTCTCCCCAGGTCGGACAGGCATGGCCGTTTACGACCGTATACGGCGAAATACAACAATTTACATGTGACCGTATGACGATCGTATATTTCCGTATCGTATACGGAGAAACACGGCGATATAGGGACAAAAGAACGACAGTTTACGAAGTCCGTAACACTCAACCTGGGTTCATTTGAATATTATACAAAATAAAACTAATCTCTGATGTTACAAATAAGAAACGATCAACATCGGATGAAACTAAATATTGATGGAAAATATTAGAAGATCGAACAAATTTAACATTTTCTCCATCTTGTGAGTTTAAAAAAAACTATTCTTAAATAAATGAACAACTAATAATTTATTTAGAAAAATTTAATGATCATTTATTCTTTCCTATTTTTAAAGGTTCATATACTGATCCATCCTACATAACTATGTTTTATTTAATGATCAAATTTTATCAGATAAAAGTTTATTTCTAGATCGTTATGAGTAAGCTTTTAAAATTACAAATTATTAAAAAAAGAACAAAAAGATTATTTAAAAACTTATTGAAAAAATCCTTGTTGACTTGTTTAATTAAAATAATTAAAAGTTTTTTTCCTCTTTGCGGAAAGAACTTTCCTGAAAACAAATATAAGACATCATATGAATAATTTTGTATACGAAAAAATTTGAATCATAATCATGTTCATCAATCACATACATGTAATACTTGAAACGTGAACTCAACTATTCGACTTTGAGAATGGAGGAACCAGATAAGGGTGAGGGCGGAATTCTGGGAGAGGGAGGTGGAGAACACCATAATGCGGGGTAAGAGGAATAGTTGAATGCTTGAAATCAACTTTCAAGTTTGACACTACTGCAATTACAATCGAATTCAAATTAATTTATGATTTTATATATTTGTCGTATTAAATATATCACAAATGTAAAAATAAATTCTTTGTTTACAAAAAACAAATCGGAATCAGTTTATTTCATAATACAATCAAATTGATTTTCTTAGCAAATAATTTGACAATTTCCTGTATTTTAGTAGATATAAATTCATCTTATTTAATTTCTAATATATATTGATTTTTAAAATTTTTATAATTAATTATAAAAAATTAAGTCTGTTAATAATATAAAAACATGAACATCCTAAAGATCTTCAGATAGATTATTCAAAGAGCTTTAATAGAAATATTTGATTTGTGAAATAAAAAAAAAATTTTTTCTAATATTGATTATATAATATTTTTATAATTGATTGCATTATTTTTTGTTATCAACAATGACGCTTACAGAGTTGCTGATGATGCAGATTGTAAGTAGTTTGTTACATTGGTGTAGAAAAAAAATGTAATGTAAATGGTGTTTTTTTTTATTTCTTGACATAAGAAAAAGAAAGAAAGAATAAGTTTTTTTTTCTTCCTGTAGTTGACATCGTTGTTAGCTTATCTAGTAATAACGTCATTGGAGATTATTTGAGAAGAAAAAGGACCCGAAAAGAAATTGTAATAGTCGACATACTGGACATTGTTCATTGAAGAAAAAAATTCAAGATGAATAATCAAACAAAAATGATAATTATTACGTCAAATGAAGATCTTATTCAACAATTATCTTTAAATAAATCGAAAGATATTCGTATGATTGATTTAGATGAAAATAAATCAACAAATTTAATGTCAAAAAATGATAATAATTTACTTGGTCTTGGTTTTCTTGCTCAATTTTCTGAATGTGTTTGTATTTTTGTTTTAATAAAATAAGAAAAAAAATTTCTTTTTTTTGTTTTTTAGAATTCAAATAATGATCAAATGTATAAACGAGCTCTAAATTCTGGTCGACATAATCGATCAAAACCGGTTAAGATATCAAAAAAAACATTGGATCTTGTGTGTATTATATGTGGAGATCGTGCTATTGGTTTTAATTATGATGCACTTACATGTGCTTCATGTAAAGCCTTTTTTCGTCGAAATGCTCAATATAATTTAGTTTGAATTTTTAATTTTTAATTTTTATTTATTCTTTTTTTTGTTGTTGTTGTTCTAGGAACAAATTCGTTGTTTAACAGGTCAAAAAAAATGTTCAGTTAGTCATGATACATATAGAAAATGTCAACGATGTCGACTAGAAAAATGTTTTGCTATGGGAATGAGAAAAGATTTTATTCTTAGTGAAGAAGAAAAACAAAGAAGACGAAAACGTCTTGAAGAAAATCGACAACTTTCTAATGGACAAAAAACTTCTCAAAATAATATAACTGAATCAATCGAAGAAATTGATCGTGTAAGTTTATATTTATTTTTGTTTGTACAAATATTTTTAAAGATTTATATTAGAAATAAATAAAATAAAAAGAAATCTAAATAAACAATTTTTTATTCAGCTTTTAATGGATACAGACAATGATGATAATATTCAATTAAATAATACACAGAATTCATCATTATGTCAAGGTCTTTCAATTGAAGATTGGTCCGATATTGAAAATGTTCGATCTTATTATTCATCAATATTTCAAAATGAAAATTCACCAAATATTTCATTCGATATGTCGGATCGTATATCAGCATTAGTTTCTTGGTCACAATTAGCTAGTAAAAGAGCTTTAAAATTAATAAATTTTTTTCAACAAATTGATGAATTTGAAAATTTAAATTCTGATGATCGTTTTACATTAATCAAATATAATCTTTTACCTATATTTCTTATACAAAAATGTCTCCATTACGATCTATTAAAGGGAACATTTATTCATGGAAAAGATGAAGATAGATTAAAACGTCATCAATTTTTTACATTATGTTATGGATCAAGTGGAATTCGAGAAAATTATATGAGTATAATACGTACATTTTCATTAATTACTGAACAAGATTCAACTTTAATTTATCTTCTACTTCTTATTTTACTTTTTTCAAAAGGTTTATCAATGAATGAAAATGAACCTATATTAAATAATCCATTAGCTGTTAATCGTGCTCAATCTCATTATACTAAATTAGCATGGAATTATTTACTTTATAAACATGGAGAAAAAAAAACATTAAAACAATTTATAAATATATTATGTGAAATAACAAGAATTCAAAAATTTTCAAAATATTTTAGAGATTTTTTTCGTATACAAACTCAATCAACAGATATATTAGAACGATTTGCACCACTTATGCAAGCACTTTTAAATATTTCTTAAAAGAAATTTTATATTTTTCTTTTTTTTAATGTATACAAATATCGACTTTTTTTTTAATATGTATTTATTCAAACAAAAAATCTACCGATGCTGTATCGTCATTGTAACGGACATTTTTGCATCAATTGATAATATATTTTATTTATCATGATTTTGAAAAATTAAAATATATATATAAAACAACTTTTTCTGTACTGGTCTGCCAAGTAGTTGAACAGAATAATCATGTTTAGAGATGTATGGGACTAGGTTTTTGGTTTTAGTTTTGATAGTTTTAGTCCTTCAGGTCGAAAGAAAACTATTTCGGAATTTACTCGTATCGTATCTAAAATAATTCTTCAATACTCGAGTTTTTTTTTATTTATTTAATCGGTACTTAATAGTGTCTTAAATCATTTCTATTGAATTATGTCCTCATTCATATGATTTAGACGATAATTTACCTATGATCAAAATTAATTTCATACATCTCTAATCATAATGTGTTTTTCTTTTTGTAATACAAGATACTCGCATGACAGTAATAGATTGATTTGTAATGTTCAGCAAAACTTTATTGAAAAAATTAGAGAGGTAAAAATATCATATAGTCTCAGATTCTGATTCTCAATCAGATAAAGTTAGGTTTAATTCTGATCTTGCGCATCTCTAATTATGGCATGTGCTTTAATTTCTGATTCAGGGACACATATATATGTTAAACTAGTTAGCTAGGTTATAATCAGAATCATAATTTTTCAAATATTATAATTCGATTTTAATGTCGGAAATCCACTATATACATAGTTACTTGATACTATAAATATACTTTTATATTAAGTTAGATTTGATGATGTCTATGATAAAATACAATATTGATCATTTATTATGGAAGAAACTGGAGAAGAATGCAGAATGTATTCCTACCAATCGATTGCTTTTCAGGTGATATTTTTATTATGAGTCAATGTCAATGGAATAAAAAAGAATCTATAAGAAAGTATTGAACCTATGATATACTAGCCAAAAAATATATTTGCTATATGATTTTTAACTCCAATGAGAACATTTTCGAGCGTTTGATGGATTAAAAAATCATTTATATTTAGAAAAAGAAAATGATTGAATGATTTGTGAATAGAAAATGAGATTCTATATTAAGTTTAGTCTTTTCGAAATGATAATAAACGAAATATTATGATATTAATAAAACCATTCGAGACATAGTTTTAGTATGTATATCAATCAATCAATGAATGAAACTTGTCCTGTAATTGACATAACGATAGTTAATAGAGCACATTAATTGAGTATATCATCATTAAAAATCATATTTGAGACAGCAAAAACGTGTTTTTTTTTCTTTTTCTGTCTATTTATTATTCAAACATAGTGGCAAGTACAACATCAAAGCAGGGAACTGATGTTCTGCATGAATGATTAAAGGAAGTATAATGAAAAAAAGGTAAATTTCTTAAATATTGTAATCATAAAAAAGAAAATATTGATCATGAATAGCGACATAAGAACATACGTTCTTAAAAAGGATGATATTGTTGAACTTCCGTAAGTATTTAATAAAAATAAATTAATAAATATAAATATATTCTATATTAGTTATTATGGTATACGTGTATTTTCTTCATCATATGATCGTCAAAAATTAGATACAAATAAAAGTCTTGCTCGTTTAATTTTATTTCTTGGTTTAAGTTTAGTTATAATATCATCTGTAGATATAAGTAAAGTATCTTGGACAATAACACAAAGTGAACAATCAATATGGCCAAGTTCTGGAAAAGGTATCTGGATTGGTTTATTTATAATGGCTATTGGTGTATTTACATTAATTGCTGTTAAAGAAAAAACACATTCAGCATTTTATATATTACTTCCATATATAATTGTTGGAATTTGTCTTTGTTTTTTTGGTTTATTAACATCAATTATTGTTCTAGAACATTATACAAAAGATCCATATTTATCTCAAAAAAAAAATCAAAATAAACAACAAGGAGTTCAATATGCACTTAATGGATTATTAATTGGAATATTTGCTCTTACGTTTTTACTTTTATCATGTCTTTCATGTATGGTATGTTGGACAATACCTAATTTTTGTCAGAAATATCAAGGAATTAATCCTAGATTATTTAATCCACCATCACAACGATTTTATGCTCGAACACCACAATCTTATCATCAACCAATTATTCGCAATTTTCCACGTCATCGTTATGCAATAAATAGAGCTTATCGTGCATAACAAAATTATTTAGATTCTAGTTTATCATATTATTAATCTCTTATATTGACAATTTTATATTTTATAAAGAAAATAAAAACATTATATTTTTTATTGATAGAGACCAATTATAAATAGGTTTTGTTATTTTTAAATAACGAATTATTTATTTGAAGTTCAATTTAATATGGATCAAATTAAAATTTATTTTTTGTTTACCTTTTACCAATTAACCGTAAAATTATTTTATTTTGCCCGAACATCATAAGATTTGTTATACAGTTATATGATTATTATTTGAAACTACATTTATAAAGATAGAATAATAATGATTACATATTAGATAATTTAACATTCATGTAGAATTTAATCAATATTTTAAATAATCATATGATAATCAAAACAGAATAATAAGATTCATCGTTTAAGTCATCATTATTGCTTAATGTTCTAGAAACTATGAAGCAACTATTGTCAGAAAACAGAAAGTTATTAATGAAATCATCAACAACAACGACGACAAAAATAGAAATTAAATTTCTATAATGCGATTAGCACAAACGACATAGAGTGGAGCGCAAAAAGAATTGCCGTTGCATATATACACTTTCTTAAATCCTACTTTTTGAGTGTAGGAAAGGATCGTTTCGAGACTTTCTTCGATGATCGAAGTGACTCTATAGAATTCAGCGTGAGCGAGACTTCTGAAAAAAGTTCTGGATATTGAACGAAGGGCATTGTGATTTGAGCACCAACTGTACTATCTATGTATCGAGCTATCATCTTACAGTACGAAGTCTGTGACTAGCACTGAGCTACGAAAGATGTTTTAGTTGTTTCCTTCATCCATAAAAGAGTTCTTGACTCTGTAATTAATAACTAGGCTCATTATCTTCGAAATACATAGCATCTGGATACTCGGTGATTCTAACAGATCCATACAATAAGTGTCAATATGCAAGAAATTTCCTGGAATTTTTGAAAATCAAACAAACAAAAGAAACCATTTTCATAATGCTAAGATATCTTACGTTAGACAGATTACACATATTTAATCTTATGAATATCCGTATTGCATAAAAATGTAATGTATTAGATAAGAATGTGAAATCCCATTTTCAGATAATTTTGAAGAACATAGTAAGAATTATACATGGAGAAAAAAAGGAAGGTTGGATGTTTTAAAATAACAGACATCAAGGTGACATTCACCTTCTCGAATTCTTTATATATATGTATGACCGATAGAGATCATTGTAGTGCTAATGAACATCATTAGACAAACTGTTGTATGACACATCTTCAGACAGTTTTAAAGGGCATACATATAAGTCATATGTCCGCTACTCTATATGTCATAGGTATGATAAAATCAATAGGAAAATTGTAAATATTAGCAGAATTTTTATCTGGGTAAACAATGGAATTAATTATCTCTCCGATGGTATATAATTATTGAAGACTTGCTTATGATTTTCAAATAGGACCTCAAATGAATAAAATTTAAAAAAAAAAACTCTATTTTTCTTCTTTATTTTTCCTCAATTATTATTAGAGTTTAAAAGGAAGAAGTTTTTTCAAAATCTTTCATAAACTTCCGTTTGTCCTCTTTATCAAAAAAAAGAATTAATCTTTTCTACACAATCAATACAAAATCTCTTTAGATAGAAATAAATAATCTATTAATACCTACTTTATTGATAATAAGATACTGGACTAAACGAATATATATCGACTGATAAGAATATATAGAAACAAAATCACAAAAAGTATGAAATTCTTATATCTTATCGAAGACAGACCTTTGTTCAATCCGTGATAATAAATTATTTATTTATTTTTTAAATATCATGATAGAATGATTAATGAATTTGTGATTAAAATTAAATAGCCCTTGTTCGAAAAATTCTGGAAAATCAACAATTATATATAGGTATATGAATACTAAATAATATTCGAGCGCGCTAAAAGAAAACAACGAAGAGAATAGAGAGGAAGAAGATCACAACATAGAAATAACTTATTCTCACACCGTCTAACACGATTTATTTGAATCAGTATGACAGTCTACGCTTTATTTCGAATTCGTAAAACGAGCTTGTGATGGTTCAATAACCAATGTTTCTGTCATCGTCCATGTTAATGTATAACTTTGATTCATAGATAAACCTAACCTATTGACATCAACAATTTGTGTATATGGTCTTATTTTTGGATGAAATCGTTTATTATTCACAATCATTATCGTTGGAATATTATCTAAACCATAAATTGTTAGTGTATCTAAAATTAAATTTGACATTTGTGGATAATTATTTTCAATCACATTGATTGTTAATCGTTTTTCATATGTCGACCATTGATATGTTGAATAATAATAAGATTTTGATTGAATTGTGTTGATAGATTCCCCATCATCATAGAAAAGATCACCTTCTGCATTACCATTAGAATTTAAAACAATTATTAAACCAAATGATTTTTCTCTTTAAATATTAATTTGTATAGAACAAAAAGAAAAAAAGACATTCTTTTAAAAATTTACCTTGATAATTTTGTATTATTGGCAAATTCTTGTGTTGGAATAATTGCTCCACCTCGTAATAAAATTGGAATTGTATCTAATGGTGCTGGAAATATGATAAATTGTTTTTCATATAAAATTCGTACACCAGAATAATAATTATACCAATGTGTTGATGGAATATAAACTTGAATTTGTCGTGCACCATCATCTGTTACTGGAGCAATCATTATATTCGGTCCGATAAGAAATTGTAAGAAAATATCAAGTGTTGTTTTATCGGTTGGATATTCATGAAATAATGGTCGAATGACTGTCGAACCTGTTGTATGTGATTTATAAAATAAAGTATAATAATAAGGAAGAAGTGTATAGCGAATATGAAGTGCAGAAATCATGATTGAAAGAGCAGCTGATGACCATGCAGCTGGATCTTGATCAGGTGTTTTCCATATATTATGCTAAATTTAAAAGATAATTTAAAAACAATACGAAAAGAATTTTACATTTCGAGAAAATGGATAAAATGCTCCGAGTTGCATCCAACTAAACAAAATATTTATTTAAAAAAGACAAAAAATAGAGAAGAATAGATCCTTTACCGAATACACATTTCTTCAGTTGGTGTTTTATCAAATCCACAAATATCTGCACCAACAAGTGATATTCCAAACCAATTAAATTCTACTATACCAATTAATGATCTTTTCATTTCATGCCATGCTGCTTCATTATCTCCAAGCCAATGACCAGACCATTGACCTGAGCCAACAAATGTTGAACGTGGTAAAACTAAACTTCGTTTTTCAGTTACTTCTCGTATTGCATCGAACGTTGGTTTCGTTTCACTCCATCCATAAAGGCTTAAAAAAGTGAAATTTTATCTAATGTTTTTAAATGAAACATTTACTTATGAACATCATAATGACGATATTTTGATTGATTTGTTTGCGAATCAATTTCACCTTGTCGAGCTGACATACACAATGTCAGATCAGATAAACGACCTGGTCGAATCATAGTTGAATCCCATCGATACACAGCTTTAGTACGATAAGGTGGATCATCCCATTCATTTTCAGGACATTTTAGCGTATAATTACTACCTGTATCCATCCAATTCCATGGAATTGGTTCATTAGTATTGAATAAAGCTATATGACATTTTTTTTTATAGAAATTAATCAAGATAAATAAAATAGAAAATTACTGGGTTCATTCATATCAATCCAAAGTCCATCAAAAGATAGATTCATACGATGAAAATCTTTTATCCATTTTGACCACCAATCTTGCGCTCGTTGAGTAAAAAAATCTACACAACAAATTTATATTAATTTTAATCTTATTTATAAAGGAAAATACTAACCAGGAAAAAAGACATCACCAGGCCAACATGATCCTTTCATTAAAGTTTTTCCATCATTCCATTTAATAAAAACATCCTCTTTTATTCCTTCAATTGTTGGTGCATAATGTTTTTGATCATTTATTGTTCCAGGATCCAAAATAATAATTGTTCGAACACCTTCATTATTTAATTGAGTAAAATATTCTTTTAAACCTTGAAAATTTTTCGGATCAATAGTAAAATCTTTTGTTGCATTCATGTAATCGATATCCGCGTATTGAACATCAAGCGGAATACCAGCATCACGATTTCGTTTGATAATATTTTTCATATGAGTTATATTCGAATAATCCCAACGTGAAAGTTGAAAACCAAGTGACCAATAAGGTGGCAGAATTGTACGACCAACAAGCCATGTATATTGTTGAATAACTTGTTCGGGTGTTGGACCAAGAAAAACGAAAAAATCTAAGATACCACCAATAGTTCGAATCGTTAATGATGGTATTGGATCAAAAGTATAATCCATTGCATTAGAATTAAGCAGAAGAACACCATACATACAACCAGATGGAATTCCATTAGAATTTGGTATTTGTTCCATGACAAGATAAAATGGATGAGAACCATAAAGATTTGAATTTGTTTCCAAATTTGTTCCTTGTCCACGGCCAAATATTCCCCATGATTTTTTTTCTTCAACATTATGTTTTAATGTATCATGATTATTCTCTCCAAAACCATAAATATGTGGTGATTGAAGAAGAGTAACTATTTGAAGAAATTGATTATTCAAAACTAAGCCACCAAGTGATGTATCAAATAAAACTGTTTTATTAGTTCGACGTTTTATGGCAAATGAAAGAATATTATCATGTGAACTATCGGTTGAATAACTAAATACATATTGTGGTGACGAAATTTGATCCAATGCAGGTGTTAATGGTATTGGTACCTAAATTATTCAAAATTTCTTAGGAAATTTTATTGAATTGTTTCTTTTCTTACTTCATATCGTTTATTATCTGCATCATATAATTTAAATCTGATAATATCATTTGTATAATATTGAACATCAAGTAAAACATTTTCAATAGGTTGTTGAAACATACTACCTACTGCTGAATTTCGTTTTAATTTTAATCTTAAACCATTAGTTATTTCTTCAGCAGAGCCTTGTAATATATAACCATAGTTTGATGATAAATAACATTGTATAATATCTGGACCTGCTTCATCATCAAATAAACAATTTCTAGCTAAACATGATTGTTTTGAATAATTTGAAAATGGTGATGCAGCATCAGGATAACAATTAATACGTTCGTTTATTTTTGTAGATTGTTGCCATTTTAATAAAGACCTAGCAGAAGATGTATTTTCTACTATTAGAAGAAGAAGAATGATATAGGTATAAATAAGTACTAGAAAAGATTGAATTGCCCTCATCGAACGACACTAATCAAGTCGCTCTAATATAAAAAGAGATAAAACTTCAATAGCTGAGAGGATATAAATTTGATAACGATATTTATATGAAATAAAAACAAAGAGAAGGATGAAGAGTATATCAGGCGGTTCTCATCACCTGCTGGATTTTGGAATATGACCTCGACAATATATCTTAATAAAGGTAATAGTGATATTTGATAGTAGGGTAAGCATTTTCTATTTTAGTGCACAATATGAAGAACAAGAAGTGCAATAGCAATTAATAAAACAGCGAATCAGAGCATTTTTTCTGTAAATCAAATATAGGCTTTTTTCTTGTTTCTATTTTAAATTATCTATTAATCATTCAAAACACGCTTGAAACAAACAGTCCAAAAGCACAATATTGTAAAATAGCTATAAATGAAATGTTATTTCTCGAGACTAGTTGACGGTAGTTATAGTCGATTCAGCACAATTCAACTAGTTAGTCTAGTAAGCCTTATTTCGAATTCGCTTATAAGCTTTCACCTAAGAAAAATAAACCTCAATATATGTTGATTATTGTTAACAGTAACTATTATATGTAGAATTTATACTGTATAAATTCAGAAAATTATTTTTACAAAATATTATTTCTTGTTTTTTGGTTGACGAATAAGTAAATAAATCTGAGTGCCAATGTTGCAGTGGAACTAATCTCTTTTTATATCTTTAAAAAATTTCTCGTTGTTCTTTTTATTAGTTTTTGTATTTTTCTTTCTTCTAATTAAAAGTATTTCAAGATTAGTTTAAAAAATATTAAGGTTATTCCTAATAGAAAGACAAATAAAGAGACACAATAAAAAAAGAAAATCTAATAGGATTGAATAAATCGATTAAGATTATTTATCACAATTTTCTAATGCTTGTTTAATTTGATCAAAATCAGGAAATTTAGTTCCATCTGAAAGTATTTCATAATGTTTTATTATTCCTTGTTTATCAATAACAAATGCACTACGTTTTGTAACATCTTTATAACCAAATAGAAAATCTTCATAAAGTGAATGATATTTTTTTGATACTTCTTTATTAAAATCCGATAATAAATCAAATGGAAGTTCATTTTCTTGACGAAATTTTTCTAAAGTAAAAATTGAATCAACGGAAATTGCAATAACTATCGCATTTAAATCTTCATATTGACTAATTTCATCACGAGTAGAACATAATTCTTGTGTACATACACTAGTAAATGCTAATGGAAAAAATAATATAACAACATTTGATTTTGATATTAAATCTTTAAGAGATATTTCTTTTTGTTCAGTATTGTATAATGTAAAATCTGGTGCATGTTGACCAATTTCAATCGTCATTATTCACTATTGTCTAAAAGAAAAAAGTCTAATTAAATCTTTTATTAAAAACGATATGACAGTATCTGTTTTTTTTTTTGACTAAATTTGCAAAAGATTAATAGAATAAATATAAACACCTGAGTTTGTTAACGAATGCTATTTATTTTTATTTTTATTATCAGTAAAGAAAAAAAGAATTAGAACATACATATTTTTAGTAATTTTTACTTTGTTTTTATTATGACAAAGGATTTCATTATCAATTTGTCATAAAAAAATAATAATGATAATGATATTTATAAAATTAGTAAATAAAACATGAAAATTCGATTTAATTAACATAGATATATTAAATGAAAATTTTTTATTAATTTTTAAAAGCAAAAAATTATCTATTAATAATGTAAACATTTGCTTTTAATTTCTTCATTTGAAAAATAATGAAGTTAATTACTTGTTTTATAACTTTTCTTAATATTATATTTTATGAATGGTCGAAGATTTCTACAAACTTAATATTCAAGATATTAGATAAGTAGTTAAGTATTAATGTTAACAAATTGTTCCATGATATGCTATATGACACCCAGGTCGAACGATACGGTTCGTATCGTTCGACTTGAGTAGCTATGAAAGTTTCTATTCCATGTATCATAGGTGCGTCTTTATTCGCAATATGATTTCATCCATAAAAGCTTTTACATTTCCAAGTCGTTCATTCAAATAATTTAATCAAGAACGATTTTTTATCAGATGGTACTATTGTAATAGATGATTTTTAGTAGAACACACGACTAAATCTTATGGATTTGTTTCAACAGTATAATATTGATATGTGATAGATATTTCAATGAAGAATAAGATCAAATAATCACATAAAATATATTTTAATAATAAGAGAAGTGTCAATTCTCTATGGACGTTATCTAATATAGTAATTATCTAATAGTCAGCCTTAAAAAAAACACATGACACTTATGATTATGTTGAGTCATACGGAAAATATTCTAAGATAATAGACATTTATAGATAACATACAAATAAAAAAAATGATTTTCAACGTTTTTATTATCACTGAATGAATAAAGATCTCTTTTATTCGTCCTAATGTGCATCATTAAAAATCATAAAAGAATTGTTCTACACAGAGTGAGTATTTATCTCTATGAATAATTTCATTTACTTATTTTTGTATTTTTTATTCTATTGATGTATTTTCTGAGAAATTCATTATGTTTTCTTTTTTTTTTTATAGGATTTATTAGAATATCCTTTAAGGTTTATTAGATAATGTATAATGAATGACGAACTAGAGAAAAAGTTAAAAGAGAATAGAAGAAATAAAAGAGTTATTAAATAAATAAATATAAAGTTCTAATTTATTTGTTTAATTTTTCTAATGTTTCTTTAATTTTGTTAAAATTAGGAACATCATGAGCATCATCAAGTATTTCTGAATATTGAATTTTTCCTTGTTTATCAATAACAAATGCACTACGTTTTGTAACACCCTTCAGACGAAATGCTGGAAATTCATCATAAAGTGAATGATATTTTTTTGAAACATCTTTATTAAAATCCGATAATAAATCAAATGGAAGTTTTTGTTCTTCACGAAATTTTCCTAATGTAAACAGTGAATCAACAGATATTCCAACAACTGTTGCATTTAATTTTTGATATTTATTTATATCATCACGTGCTGAACATAATTCTGCTGTACATACACTTGTAAATGCTAATGGAAAAAATAATACAACAACATTTGATTTTGATGTTAAATCTTTAAGAGATATTTCTTTTTGTTCAGTATTGTATAATGTAAAATCTGGTGCTTGTTGACCGACTTCGACCGACATTATTTATTTACTATAGTAAAATATCTTCAAGAATATATCTAAAAATATAATAAATTAAGTTTATTTTTAAAGGAAGTGACGCTTGTGTCCTGTAAGATTTTTTTTGTTTGGATTACTTTTTTTTCTTATTGAAACTCATGTGAGGATAGAGTAACATGAAATCTTAATAAGAACTTTTTATAATATTAGCAAATAAAACAATATTGTATAGGAGGGTCATTTACATAGGAAAATAATCAACCTAAAAAACTACACTAGAAACTCTATTTTCTATCCTTACATGGGTCTGAATAAAAAACTAATCCAAAAAACAAAAATACTTACGATATTTCTATTTAATAAAAAAATAAATTGAAATAATTGTATATATAAAATATCGAATATGTTTTACTTTATTTTAAATAATGATTGCGCGTTTTTTTTCTTTCATGCACACTTTGAACTGGTATGTACGCATGACAATTTATTGTTAATATGGTTTGGCGAGAAGAAAAATGAAAAGAAAATATATATATAGTCATGTGTCGTATTATATCTTGCTTCTTACACAACCAACATATAATAACACGAACGAGAAAAAGCATAGAATTTATCTCGCCTTCTTTTTCTTTTCCTTTTATAATGGCAAATAAATGCCTTGTCATTATCTAATCTAGATGACAATATAAAAAATATTTATTTTTTATAAATGTCATGGTTTATCTCTCGGAAGTGAATTAATAAAAAAAAATTCTTATAAATAAATAAAATGATGTATTCGATATATTTTATTTAAAAATTGATTAATTACTAAAATTTAATTTGTTTTAGAATTTTGATGTTCAAGTTCATTTTTTGATGTAGTGTTATATGAATCATAAGGCATTTTTTCCAAATAAATATTTGATTGATTAGAATAGATTTTTTGTCTAATAAAATTACAAACTTGAATAATATCATTATCATTCATTGTAAGACCAATTAAAGGCCATTGATTTGTATCTATTAAAATATAATATTTACGAGCTAGACGATTCATATCACAATGCCACCAAATAGGTGTAAGTGCCATTCCCCATAATTTATAATCCCATATACTTATATCATCTGTTGAATGTAATTCACAAGAACGAATATTTTTATATTGAATTTTTTTATTACCAAATGGAAAATAATATAAACGAATTACTAAATAATCTGAATAACATTTAACAAAACTATTTGATATTAAAGGAATATTTGATTTAACAATTTGTTTTTCCATTTTTATTATTAATTAAATTCGTGACAGTTTATATATAAATAATGACGAAAATAAAATTGTTTTTCACCAATCATAAAATATCAAAAACAAAATTTTTATCTTTAACATTTATATTACTCAAGATAAATATGTCATTGATTCAACATAAATTCATAGAGGATCATAGGGCGATATATTTTCATTATCAGTTGTCTATTTTACCTTATGATAACCTGTATTACAAAAACAAATATTTATTCATATTTATTTCTATACAAGTTTATTAGAATTATTTACAGCAATAAATATATATGCTTTGAAAATTCATTTATCTTTTTTTATTGTAAATAATTTTTTCAAGAGACAAGATATACATCTACGATTTTCATCATTGGAAAGAGTAATGTTCAAACCATCGACCTGTATAATCTTCATTAAGATGAAAGATGTTTTTTTCTTATTGATTGAAAAAATAAATAATAAATTAATACAGATTGGCACTGGAGTAAAACTCGAGTACGAAATGTGGTGTGAAGCCGAGAATGTCGATTATCGAGAAAAATACAAAATGTAGACATAATCAAATTCATCACTTCGAGAACTGTATCGATATTTATCAACTCGTTACAAACATATATTCATTATTATGATTTCTATCAGGGCTTCACGTGGGATTAGATAATCCCATCCCATGGGCCGATAATATTTTTGATGTTATCCTATAACACGAGACAATATTTTTTTTAAAATCAGTCTCACCCCATGGGATAGCTGAAAAAAAATTTCATCCCATGGGACGATTTTTTTATCCCATCCCACGCGGAGCCTTGATTCCTAATCTTTTTTTCGTTTCTTTGAAAAACTTCAATTGGTCTTTACATTCATCATAGAAATATAACAATCTTATGTGCCAATTGCTAGCACCATCTACGTTATTTATTCCTTTCTTTACATTTTCGAGACAAATCAAAACGCTTGTATTACAAAGATATCACTCTGACTTGAAGACAAAAAAAGAATGTTTCATCAGAAAATGTTTTGCTATTCAAATGACTACATGTCAATAATTTAATCGAAAAAATACGATTATTTTGTAGAAGTTAATATTAGAATATCTAACAGGTGATACAAAAGTTCTTGGAAAAAACTTTTGTCTATTTTTCCTGTTCTGAAACATATTTGAGAAAAAATTTTAAACAGTTATTTTAAATCTATATTTAAAGATCTTTCTTACTGTATGTTCAAGATTTTTTCAATGACATCTGACTATTCAGCAAATTTTTAAAAAGGAAAGATGATAGTTTTTGATAGGTGTAAAATTATTATACTGTTTATTAGAATAATTTTGCCTACGTAAGTTTTTAGAGTAGAATATTCTCTAAGTATGTACATAGTAAATAAAAAAGGATATTATATAAAAATTAATAATTAATATTGTTTTACCATTGATAAAAAGTTCGTTCATTTGGTACTTTTTTCTGTTGAATATGTAGATAGAATTAAAAGAGACAATTTTTGTAAATACGATAACAAAATAATTGCTAGCCCGATTTCTGTGGGATTAAAATTTGAAACACAATATAACTGTTAATGCTGATCGTAGAAAGATAAAATTTGACTATCAAGTTATTGATAACATTTCTCCTCCGTCTGTTTAAAATATATCATCATTGTCGATATAAGATTATATCTGAACAAAAGTTCATCTACTCTATTAGAAAGTTGTGCACTATATTTTTTATACAAAAACAATAGCTTTTCCGTTGAAAAGATATTTGAAAACTATTAAATATACATAGAGCATTTCGAAAGTAGTGAGAGTGGTACTTTAATTACTTATAAATTGAAAGAAACTTTCTTTTTATATAGTCTGATAGAGAGAAGAATGCTATGTTTTTCTATACTATTTGATTATACTTTAACTAATATCATATCATAATAATTAGCTGAGTTTTTTATTTTACATCTTTTCATCGTCTGATATGTTTTATTAACCCTTTCAGGACGGGATAGTCTTTTCGAGAAATATATGGGGATTAAACTTTCAAAAGCTTAATAATTATCTTTTGAGTGAAGTTATTAGAATTCTTTTAGAGTATGATAATCACGGAAACTCTTCGCAATACATAACTCAATATTACAGTCTGCACGTTCATATCTAGTATCCGATCTTTGCTTTGATCGTTTGACAGCCATAAAGCATACAACATATCGTCGTCTCTCATCGTTAATCCTAATGGATTGATCACAGAAGACCGGATATGTCTTGTGGCTCGTTGATTTCCACATTTGGCGAAGATCTGTTGTATCACATGTAGACGAAAATCAGTCAATTCAATATTCATTATGAAAACCATTATCAGAATTCTTGTCATTTTCCATACTCAGATTGTCGAGCATTTTATTAAGTTCCATGTTTTCGTCAAAACATAATAGACGTGTAACAACAAAAGAAAAAAACATCAGTATGATATATTGCCTTTAACTGCCTTGTTGAATGTAAAGAACTAAAAAAATCAGATGCATAGAACACAGTAGTGAATCATACTTTGACTGCATGCAATTATTTTTTACTCTGCAATGTGTATTGTGCACACTTATTTGAAGAAAAATATACATGATGCATATATGTGTCTCCCGTCCCGAAAGGGTTACAAAAAACAAAAATACACTACAAGATACAGCGTGTAAAGCTCTACTGTTTATAACAAACAGCTTATTTTATGGTTGCAGTTTTCATTTTCAAAAAGTCAAAAACCGGTGCGTTCGAATTTTGTCCATTTTGAAAACAAAATGTGCCACTATAAAGCAAGTTGTCTTTTGTAAATTGTAGTTTTTTCTCAGGCGGCAACTTATGGTATATTTTATTTTTTTAATAGTGTATTATATGATGAAAAAACGAAATGCAAAAAGGCGGTTTTTTTTTGTCCGCAGGAGCTAATTATGTTTTAACCACTTCACAAGAAAGTAAAGGACATTTTTAGAAAGACATTCTAGACTGTATTCTACAAATTATGGAAGGTTTACATTTTTAAATGTAGTTATTCTGGAAAAAAGTATATTCTAATTCTATTCAAAGAAATTACTGAGTCTGTCTATCATTTCTGAATGAGTCACAACTGAAGTGTCTATTACAATCTGTGGCGAAAGAGGACATTCGAATTTCTATTCATATATATTTTCATACTTCCTTGAGATCATAGTTCGCGGAACATCATTAAATGCTGATGTAATAAGACATATAGTATTGCACCATTTCTCACCTCTCTATCGCAAGATTCTTGCGACAAGAAAAAGTAATGTTTCAGACTATGTCATCATATGTTAATGTTTTTATATATATATAAGCAGAAAAACGAACAAATGAAAAACAACAAAAAATGTCTCGTCGAACAAAGCAGTCATTAGCTATGGAAGCACGAAAAATGGCTACTTCTGAATCGTTTGTACCCGTGCTTCTTCTATCTGAACAAAATGTTGAAACATGTACACAAGAACAATTTCTTGAAATTCTGACCAATCTTGATGAATTATGTGATAATCAACAATTGGAAGAACGTTCAGTATATGTCGAAAAAGTCTATCATCGTATGCTTAATCTTTTATCTCGAAAAATAGTTATTCCAATAGATAAAATTATTATTGCTATAAAACAATATATAACATATCATCCTGCTATGGCAATTTTAACACTTGATGATTTGAAAAAAATTGGTTTAGAAATGGAACGACGATCAGTAATTATTCATTTTGATATGAGTGGATCAATGAGTGGATCAGGTTTTTCACCATTAGTTCGTACTGTTACAGATTTATGTACAAAATTACAAACAAAAGGTGTTAATGTTTATGTTTCATTATTTGGTGGAAGTACTCAAGAAAATGTACATCAAAATATTGGTAATCGATTATTAACATTAGAAGAATTTATTAAAGGTGGATATACACCAAGTGGTGGAACAGCATTTTGTCCATCATTTGAACGTACAAGACAATTTGCTACTGCATATGATTCTATAATCATATCTGATGGAGAATTTACTGATGATATTTCACGATTAACATTTCAAGAACAATGTAAAACTGTTTTTTTTGTTGCACCACCTTGGTCACCAATGGGTATTGAACAAAAACATGCAAAAACAATATCTTCATGTGTACATCCTAATGTACCATATATTGGAATTGCTTCCGAACAATATTCACAACTCGATACAATTATCGAAAGTTTTATGCGTGAACATCATTCATTTGCTCGTCTATCTGGTTATAGTACTATTGGTACATATGTTGTTCCATCGAATCTTCTTGCTCCAACTCAAATGATAAAAATTTTTAATAATTGTGTGAAACAAGATGAAAATATTTTACAATTATTTATTAAAAAAATTCTTGGTCTATTTCGTTATCTTGAAGAAACAGCTAAACTTAATTTTGAACGATGTTTACGTGGTGAAGAATTTCAAAATATTATGTCTTTAATTACACCTTTAACTAAAATAACCTTTAGTTATTTAGAAACAAGTGCTTCATGTCAACAATTATATGGTTATTTATCAAAAATTTTAATTATATTTTCTAATGAAAAACAAAAATTAATTAGCAAATTAGCCGGTGATGATAAAGCTAAAACTGAAATAAATAAATTTTGGGATAATGCAATGAGTTTTAGTGAAAGATCATTAATTATAGAAGATAATGAAAAAAAATATGGATCATCTGTTGCTTATTTAAATTTACGAGTAGCTAGTTTAAATTGTAGTGGTGAAATGTTGTCCAATGCATTACAACAATTAAGAACAATTTATTCACCAGAAGATCTCGATCTTTTAACATTAATTCTCGATATTTTATCTTCATCAAAATTGGATGAACGACCAACTATAGGTCCAGAAGATTCACAAATTCCTGTATGGAGAAAATCAGATGGTACAATTCATCTTTTATCCGTTTTACGTCTATTACCATCATGTCTTCGACAATTTCAATATTCACGAAATGTTTCTTTAGATAATGATTGGACATTACAACCACTGGCAGCAATTCGATTAGCATGGATTATGGATGCTTCAGGTCAACAATTTCCTGATTTTATTACAAATGCATTACCATCTTTAGTTGCACCAAATAATACTTTAACTGATTTAAATCTTGATGAAAATCGATCAGCATTTTGGATGAAAATGATCCGAGAATTATCCTCAAAAATAGCTCTTTCATCAGAAACTATTCAATCAATTAATCAACTTCTTACTGTTCATACACTTAAAGGTTATTTATTAAGATTAACAGATGGTAATGTTACTTATGAAAAACAAGTTTATGAAAATGTTTTACCATTTATTGATACGGATGATCCAAAAGCATGGTGTATTTTTGTTGATCAAAATGGAAGTCGAGTAGATGCTCATACTGGTAAAATTGTTGAACCTACAACAATAGTTTCTGATCCACTTTTAGTTCAACAGCATTATGTTTCAAATTATTACAAACATGGTGCTGTTGTTCGTCCTCGATATTTAACTTTACAAGAATATCCAGAATTACCTGAAGGTGCTATTGAATTATATCGTGCAGGTGCTAAAAAAGATGTAGATATTTTACGAGATCAATTGATCGAACTTGGTAATGGTTCTTTTTCATCCGATCAAATTAATGCTCATATTTATACCATTCGTGATCGAGTCAAATTTGTTCCAATGGCAGTTTGGGGATCTTCAAATGATATTACTGAAAAAGTAGCAATGGCCAAAACAGCTTGTCAAGGTGCTTCATTACCCACTGAAACAGTCATAGTCAATATCTCACGAGCAACTGTTATTGATTATTTAGTATCAAATTGTGATGATCCATTTATTGCTGGAGCATTACGTGGATTTGGAGAATATGCTAAAGTAGCTAAGGAACAATCATCAGCTGGTATTACAGAACTAGATTATGTTATCGAATGTGGACAAAAAACTACCAGTATACCTGCTTATGAAACTGTACGTTTCATTCATATAGATAAACCTGGTGTTCGAGAATATATGGAACAATTACATAAAAAATTTACACGATCATTACGTTCAATCTTGACACCACCACAATTTTCTAGTTTAAATACTCTAGTTAAAAAAGCTCAATCAACAATAACAAATGAAATTTTGGGTATGGCAGATCTCGAATCAATTCCAGCTCACATGGTTACTACAACATCTACTCAAAATTCATCACGTGCAATATTTGATAAAAATTTATTTACTTGTCCCATCACACTTGATATTATGGATAATCCAGCAACAACAACACCATGTGGACACATGTTCGAGATGGATGCAATTGTTAGTTATATGAAACAACTTGGTAATCCATGTCCTGTATGTCGAACAGTAATTACCAATGTTTCGCCAAATTTTGCTTTTAAAAATGTCATTGAAGCATGGGTAGCACAACAAACGGATTAATTGTTTATTTATGAATTTAATCAAGATTACAATTTAAACACAAAACATTATGTTAATAAACATCTAAGTTTATATCCAAACTTAATAAATAAATGATTTGATTTCTTTTCGAATAGAAATTTTCTGTACTTTTATTTGTATGTATTTCAAACTCAACTGTAAATCGTTTCGTTTTATTTTTCTTTAAATACATTTGAATTTGAATTTGAAGATTTTATCTAACTTTTATAAAAATTTAACTTTTGAAAATTTGGTGCAAAATAACGACATATATTGAATTCTTTATTTGGACAGATAATATAAAGAGATTAAAAAAAATTGTTTGGCAATGCATGTAAAAAGAGTATAGTTGTTAAAAGTAAATGCAGAAATAATCGTTTATACTGTTATATGATTTTATTTACATATTTTGACGATATATCCGATCTAATATTAATCAAGCTCTTCTCATATTTGTCATCTATCGATATAATATAAGGATTTTCTCATCTTTAACTTCGTCTGACAATGTTAATAAATGAATGACTTTTTTTTCATCATGTTAAACTATCATTCGCACATCATTATTAATTTAATACAATTCTCCATTTTCATCCATTGAATCACTTTCAATCGACAGTGATGCATCTTCACTTCAATTAACTTAGTTGCGTTATTTGTTTCATTTGAGAACTGTGTGTATTGTTAGTGTCTATGATCATGATGATCTTTTAATCTTTCTTTTGCATCATTCAGCTACACTTACTCATCTTATCATCAAAGCAAATGAAAGACTGATTTCAATGAGTATAGGAGAGTTTGTTCTAATACGTTTAGAACTATATAAAGAATCAAGATTATTGAAGAGAAAATTGAAACTTCTGAAATACTGTTCTTCTTTAGAAATCTTCTTGCAATATTTTTGGAAAAAAGATATAGGCTGTACGGTCGAATTGTGTAACAAGTGCGGCAGAATAAATGATCCTCTTGGTATTTTAGAGATTTCTCTGCATATTTTTTTCTTACTATTAAGAAAATGTTTTTTTACCAAACAATGGTACTTGAAATTCTCGACAAAATCATATACTTTTAAGATGAAAACCTGTTTCAAAAATATTTAAAAAAAGATGAACATTTTGTGTTCCAGATTTTCATTACTTATTTCATTGCACTAAAAAAAAGGAAATATATGAAATGATACAGCGTGAAAAGCTGTACAATTTATATAAGATCGATTATTCAATAATTGCACCGTTCAATCTCAAGAGAGTCATAACTTTGAGCAGTCAGATTTTGGCCAGATGGAAATGAGTTCTTTTAAAATACACGCTGAATTTATTTTTTTCCCATCTTATTTTCTTGTAATTGTTCTTGGTAAACTGTAGAGCTTTTCACGCTGTATCATTTCGTATGGTTCGTATTTTTAATATGATGAAGTGATAAAAATTACACGCAAAGTATGGTCATTCATTATGCCTAAGTAGTTTGAAAGTAGAGCATTTTGTATGTTTTTAGTTTTCATTTTTTCATATAATTTTAAAGTAGGTTTGCCATTTTAAAAGCATACGATTTTGTAGAGAATTTCAAGCTGCATCGTTTGGTAAATAGAAATCTCTTAATCGTAAGAAAAAATAAGGGAGAAATCTCTAAAATACTAAGAGGATCATTTATTCTGCTGCACCTGTTATATAGGAGTGAGAGTTCGACCTTATCATCTGATTTCTCGACCTGGAATATTTAAAGGAAACATCGTTAATTATATTGAATCTGTTCTTATCAGTGCATAATTCAATTGCTCTTTTTCCTAGTAATTATTATCTAGATCTCTTTATGAAACAACACTACGTCATCTTTCATTTATTCTTTCTTACTGCTCAAGATAGATCAGTCAATACATTTTTTTTCTTTTCTCTTTATCCCGTTAACCAATTAGACAAGGATGTCATTCATCTGGAGAAGTAGTGAAAACGAAAAAACACATTCGTTATATGCATGAATGCATGCCTGATGCAATTGTACTTATGTTGCATTAGACATGCATACGTTGAATACATGTATGATGCAATGACTATAAATTTTTTTCAAACGTTGAGGACAAATAAGTATATTGTTCGACGGTGTATATATAAACGAGAAGAACGAACAAACGTATACCATTGATCATACATTTGCTGATTGTTGACAGCGTATCGTATTAAAATTTTCTTTTTATTCTTTCTATCTGCCTTTATAATAAATTTAATATAATATTCAAGACACAAACTAGTTTGGGTCCACCGTCTGAATTAAATATCGGTATTTACCATTACATACTTATTTACGTACAGCATCTAAGTTAGGTAAGTTTACATGATGAAAAGTTCTATCATTCATTGTTACTTGTATAGATTTATGTATTACTGGAGTCTTCTAAGTAATTCGTATTTATGGCTAACAATCGATCGAAAGATCTTTTGTCAGCGATCTCTATTTTCACTAATCGTGTTATGCCAACATCGATGGATGAACAAGCCGAAGAAAACATTGAATCAGCTAATATTCAATCGGCAAATATTTCAATATCGGAAAATGATAATTTTCATATACTTCCTCTTCATGATTTATTTCTTCGATTTCAAACAAATCAAATCAGTGGTTTATCAACAGATCAAGTTCTTCAACTTCAAAAACAACATGGTGAAAATGAATTAACTCCTCCTAAAAAACCAAGTTACATCTGGATATTTTTCTCTCAATTATTAACTGGTTTTAATATCTTTTTATGGATCGCCGCTATATTTGCTTTTCTTGCTTGGAAACCATTTGGTGAACCCGATCCTCAAATAGCTAATCTTGCATTAGGCATTGTTTTATGTTTGATTATCTTTCTAAATGGTATTCTCGATTCATATCAAGTAATTAAATCAATTAAAATTGTTGCATCATTTGCAAATCTTCTTCCAACATTGACAACTGTACGACGTCATGGTGTTGAACAACAGATCGTTGCAGAGGAACTAGTTCCAGGTGATATCGTACTTATTCGAATGGGTGAAAAACTTCCGGCTGATTTACGTCTTATTACTTGTGATGGTTTAAAGGTTTGTTTGTTTTTTGTTGAATCTACAAGAAGAAAATTGAAATTATTATCATTTTAGGTGAACAATGCAAATTTAACAGGTGAATCCGAAGCGATTTCATGTACGATTGAATATACAAATACAACAATGTTAGAATCAAGAAATATTGTTTATTGTTCTTCAATGATTGAACAAGGTACTGGAGAAGGTGTTGTTATTGCTATTGGAGATCAAACAATGATTGGTCGCATGTCAAAACTTACACAAGGAAACGGTGGAGATGAAACAACAGGTAAATTTATAATATTTAAATAATAAAATGAATCAATTCATTTTTAAATCTTAGGACTTCATCGTGAATTCAATCGTTTTTTATTATTTGTTTGTATTGGTACAATTATTGCTGTTGTAATCTTATGGATTACTTGGGGTGCATGGCTTCAACGTGATCATCCAACATTTATTACCTACAATAGTAATATTGTTAATTCTGTTGGAATGATTGTTGCTTTTCTTCCTGTTGGTCTTCCATCATGTGTAACATTTGGTAAGAAAATATTCGATGAAATCTTTTTTTTGTTTTTTGGTATCGTATCATTGATTTTGGTTTTTGTAGTGTTAACTATTGTTGCCAAACGAATGTATCGACAAAAAGTTCTTGTAAAAAGTCTTCAAATAGTCGAAACATTTAATTCTGTATCAGTTATTGCAACAGATAAAACAGGAACTTTAACACAAAATCAAATGACAGTAACACATCTTCTCTGGAATATAGATGGCATCTATACTGTTCCAACTATTCAACCAAGAGAACAATCATCTTCTCAAGAACAAACTGAAAATGGCATGGAATTAATTGAACGTCGAGCGTCGAATGAAACGAATGTATCAATTGAAGTTATTCATGATCTTTTACTTGGTGCATGTTTATGTAATAATGCTGAAGTACAACTTGTTGCTAATGTTAAATATGGTGGTGATTCAACTGATATGAAACGTGAAAAAAAAATTGTCGGTGATGCTGCTGATACTGCTCTTTATAAAATGTGTAATGATGCTTGTGGAATTGATATAATACAAACACGTTTGAAAAATTATCGTTTACATGTTCTTCCATTTAATTCAAATATGAAATTAATGATTACAGCAAATAAATTAGAACATTGCGTATCAACAGTTGTGATTCTAATGAAAGGTGCACCTGATTTTGTTCTACAACGTTGTACAACATATAAAACAAAACATGGAGATATTCAATTATTAACTGATGATATTCGACAAATGATTGTCCAACGACAAGAAACATTTGGAAAAGATGGTTATAGACTTGTTGCTCAATGTCAACAAAAAGTTGAAGAGAATGAATTTAATGAATATCTCAATGTACATCGTACTGATCATTTACATGGTTTTCCTTCAAATAATTATACATTTATTGGTCTATTTGCATTGATTGATCCACCTCGAGTTGAAGTTCCAGATGCTGTTTTGAAAGCTCGTCATGCTGGTATTCGAGGAGCTATGGTCACTGGAGATCATCCAACAACGGCAAAATCTATTGCTAATCAAGTTAATATTTTCTCATCAGAAATTTCAATTAATAATGGTATTGATACATTCAAATCAAAAAAAGATGAAAATAATAAAATAATTATTGATCTTTATCGTAATGATCATTTATTAGAAAAACATGAAGTTACTCTTGTAACTAAACTTAATTTATATATTGGAGAGAATAATCATGAAGTTGGTAATAAACTTCCATGGTATAAACGTATGATTAGTTCATGTAAAAATAAATTCACGGATCCTGTCAGTACGAATACAAATGGAGATACTAATCGGATGAATTATATTCCATTCGGTGTTATTGTAAGTTGAAAATTTCGATCATTAATTTTGATAATTTGTTTTTTTTTTATTACATAGGTAACGGGAAATGAAATTGATAATATGGATGATTATATGTGGGATTGGGTTCTATCACATCAAGAAATTATATTTTCTAGAACATCACCTGAACAAAAACTTAGTATTGTTACAGAATTTCAACGTCGTGGTGAAACTGTTGCTGTAACTGGTGATGGAACAAATGATGCACTTCCATTAAAATATGCTCATCTTGGTGTAGCAATGCAATCGGGTACAGATGTATCAAAAGATGCTGGTGATATGATATTACTTGATAATAATTTTTCATCAATTATTCGAGCAATTGAAACAGGTCGATTAGTTAGTGATAATTTAAAAAAAGTTGCTATACATTTACTTCCAGGAGGTATATTTGATATGTTTAAAATAAGTTTTCTTGATTATTTGTTCAATTTAGGATCATGGTCACAAATTTGGCCAATATTTTTTAACTTATGGTTTGGTATGCCTTTAGCATTATCGGCTTTTTTAGCGATCACATTTTGTATGATTAATGGTAAAAACAAATCTCTGTAAAATAATTTTTCTAAATGAAATTATTCTTTTATTTTCTTCTTTAGACGTATTTCTATCATTAGCAATGGCAAATGAAAAACCTGAACGTGATATTATGTCTCGTCCACCATCAATACGTTCGAAAGATCGAATGCTTAATTTACGTTTATTATTTCATGCATTTATGCTTGCTGGAAATGCTGCAACATTCGTTGGATTTTTTAGTTATTGTTATTATTGGATTGATAATGATGTACCATTTTATTCATTTATGTTTACATTTGAACATTTTGGTAAAAATCCTCCTCTTACACAATCATCGGATGAATTACGACGAACGACAGCTGCTGCACAAAGTGCTTATTATTGTTCAACATGTGTTTTTCAAATGATAAATTTTTTTGCTACAAGAACACGTTATGCATCGATTATTCAGCATAATCCATTTTGGGGAAAAAGTCCAAATTGGTACGTTTTATTAGCTATTGTCGCTTCAACTGGTGTACAATTACTTGTTACACGTGTAGTTTGGTTTAATAATACATTTCAAACTCAACCTATACCTGTAAAATATATTTTACCAACTATTGGTTTTGGTGCACTTTGGCTTTTTATTGACGAATTACGAAAATTATGTGTACGAAAATGGCCAAAAGGTATTCTTGCCAAAATTGCTTGGTGAATTCGATTTAATAGTGACTATAAAATTAGATCTACTAATCTCATTTAGTCTAATTACTAACAATGAAATGCCTTTTTTGTTTTTATTAATTCATTCTAAAAATATTCTATTCTCGCATTAAAACTTCATATTTTATATTTCGTTCAATATCTTCATATGTGAATAAACTTTCTTCTGATGAAATCTACATAAATAAAGGCTGAAATAATAATGACAGACATATAAGTTTCAGTATGTTCAGAAAATCATTCTGACTTCTACGAGTGAATCTTTATTTTTAATTTGACTGTAAAACTAATGAAATTTGATTTATTTTTTTGAATGATTATATATGCAACTATCGAATCAATCTTAATCGACTTTTACATGTTACAAGAATGATATAGATTTTGCTCCATCTGTTTAAAAGTTATCTTAGATATTGATGTGATATAGATACGAAATCCCATTATAGATACAATAATGATCATCGTGTGTCTTCGTCAAAAAGAAAAAGGGAGCAACATACATCGTATTGTGTTTCTTTACTTTTTTCTATACAATTTCGTAATATAAATAACCTGCCTCGTTTACGTGATTCACAAAGTCATTATTAAATATCATTTCATATATTCAATTGCGATCGAACTGCAACGCAATTGTTTAAAAAGTGGCAACGTGGAATTATATGGTATGCTTTTATATTTTGACGACGATAATTAAATATTTCAATATCGAAAGATAAACTTTACTTGATCAAGATTTCATACCCGATGAATTGTCCTCAATTTTCTTGTGCTTGCTGTGGATACTTATATGATTCTTTTGTTAGTAATAACATCTTCATTAAAAAACAGTCTTTCATTAATATATTCAAACTGCGATTCTCTTATAGACTTGTTAACTTTGTCCAATGATCGATAAATACGGGAAAATCGGAGAGCAAAGAAAAAAAATCAACATAAAAATGATAAGGATTTTATTCAATTAGTTAAATTAACACATGTTAACTTTTCATTGACTTACATAACATAGTAGATCATTTGACGGTCGTTTCTAACTTATAATAAACTTTGTTTTATCTATTGGAATACTTGAAACGGAATGGACGGATATCCAAGGGAAAAAAAGCCGAATTTTTGATTGCAAAGATTGCCAATGATTATCAATAGAGTGGACACTTTAACTTAACTTAAAGTTAAGATTTCTTACTTAACAAATTGTACAAAGTTTAAGTTTCTTCTATTAAGCATTTTATGTACTTCAAATTGAGTATCAGTCAGTACAATGGGCAAGTATCATATAATTTTGAGTTTTTTTTTACTCGAATACGGTCGCACCATGACGTTGTTCGGACCATATGAAAGAGAACGTCGGATAATCTCCAGATTGGCTCGAGTATGACTGTGTTTTGTCCTTGTATTAGAGGAAAAAATCTTACTAAAATCTGACTAGTCGATAAAAAAAATCTCTCTACCAAGCAGATTCAGTAACGCTTTTCTTCCCTATTACAAGGACAAAACATAGTCACGATCGAGCCAATCTGGAGTGTACGAGAGTCATCTTTTATGTAGCCCAGATATTAATATGTCTTATCCGTACAATAGCGGACAAAAAGGTTAAAAATGGCTTACATCTGATTGTCAATGATTGCTTTAATTGCAAGCAGCTTTTTCTCCCTTGGATATTTGTCATATTTCAATGTACTTGATTAATCATTGCTTTTGTCAGATGATATTACTTCCTTTCTCAAATAAACTATTCATGACATTGCTGTTATATCAACTGAAAAAGAAAACTATGTCTACCGAACTTCGAATATTTGTTATTTGATCTGTCGAGACAAATTTGCTCAAGAGAAAGAAACAAACCTATATAAACTGATATAATCAACCTTATAAAACATCTCAATAATATCCTATTAGATTATGTGGACTTTGATTGGTACTATTGTTATCGTCTTTATTGCAGGAACTATTAGTTCTCAAAGTCTGTCTAATATTCTATATTTCATATGTATGTACTTCCAATTTAGGCGACAACTCGATTGTCCATTGTAATATTTATGGAGATCCATATCTGACGCCGTTTGTTCTAAACAAACAAGGATATGCAATGACTACAGCTTGTGATTTGGCTGAATCTCCAGTAGTCTTTTTTCGTAATAAATATGTCGAAATTCAGGTTGTTAATCAAGGAACTATGTATGGATATATTATATCAGTAAGTAAATTGAAAAATTCTAAGCGAAAAAAACAATTGTTTTACAATATACATAGTTTTCTGTCATACTCTTCGAAGAAGAAAGTTCTGATGACGATGTTTGTTCGTTCAATGAACATAATTTCAAGTCATCTTTACACGAATTTAGATGTGGTTCAGTAGGTATAGAAAAATAAATATATTCAACATTGCTTTTTTGTCGTTAATATATATTTTTTTTATTTAAGATATTTCAATTGGTCGGCTCATGAAGATTAATTATCCAAATGCTGATTTACGTATAGAAATTGAAAATCGAGTATGTAAAAATAGTGGTTTTATATGAAATTCTAAAATATGAAAATTATTTTTCTTAGGGTACCCATTACAAACTTGATTTATGGACATCATTTATAAATGCAAACAAATCAAGAGGATTATGTGTCAAAGGTTGTCCTGTACCAAAAGCAAATTTTGCTCGGTCATTACTTCCTCGTACATTATCCGAAGATCAAATGACAAGTGCAATGGCAGAACATATTTGTGATATCTATTTGCAAGAATTTACTGGAACAAATTCTTTAGTACCAATCAAAATGAAAGAATTTGTTCAAGCAACACATCGAGCTTGTGTAACCGATGTTACTGTCATGGGCAATAAGAAAGTAAAATTTATTCAATTAAAAATTATTTTACACTAATTTTGTTTATTTAATAGTATGCAGAAGAAGCTGTAGAGAACATAGTTTCAACATGGATGACATTAAATGCAACATCTCTCGAACAGATTCAAACAAGAATGCAACAAGCATCAACTATGATTGAACGTATAAATAAAATAGCTGGACAACTAACTTCTCAAATTATTAATAATTACAAGGCACAAAATTTAAACAATAAATAAACATTTATATTTACTGAATTATTTTAATTTTTATTGAAAAAATTAATCATTTTATTTAATCTGAATAAATATTTGCTTAATATAAACGAATCGTTTCTTAAACTATCAAAAACAATTTGCATCTATATTTGTCACACAATACTAGAGGAAACAGTTAGTCTTTTGATGCCAATATCTGAAAAAATTGAACTTATTCGTGTATTGAAATTATGAATTGATTTACAGTCTAAATGATATACTTGAAGAAATACTGCAAAGTATTAGTGAGAAAGAAAATAACAATGCGCTCTCTTTGGATTACTCAATCGTATATTACATTGATATTACATGTTTTCATTCATGATTTTGCTCGCCAATTCGAAATCAAATATAATGAAAAATAAAAATGTAGAATAGATAAGAAATCATACAGATATTTTGATCAATATTCACATATCTTAGTATGGTACAAATGTTTGCTGATATCGTTTGCACTGATTTCAGTATTTCACTACAATCTATGTAAATATTTCTTCTCTTTTTTATTACATTTATGACGAATGATTTCTTTGATGATAAAAATAACAAGATTTGAGACGTTTGTTTACATCAAATGACAGATACTTATGATTTAAAAATTGAATTTGATATTATCATTCAATCAACTGCATTTTCCTTCATATTTTGGCTATGTTTAGAAGAATACTAGGCTGGTATAACTACGAAAGAATTTCTACTCTTGTTGAGATTTGTCCGAGTTATTGACTCATTAATGAATTTTCCTATGAGGAATCAGTTTTTCGGAAAAAAGTATATTTTCAAATTTCGACTTGAACCTTTCTGCAAATGAAGTCCAAGATTAGACTATTTTATTAATAAAGTTTCACTAACTGTACATCTTGTATTATCAAGATACGAATTGCTCAATACATAGACATCCTACACCGAATTTAAAGAAAGTGTATATATGAGGTAGTCTAACTGAGGCCTCCATGTGTACAAAATTTTAGATCAAAATTTTCATGTCCGTGAAGTTAGCAGCAAATCTGACTTTTTTCAGCGAACATTCGCATATTAATCTGTACCTTAGTAATTTTTCAGAATATCTTATACAACTTGACGAGCTCTATTCAATGATGCAATCAAATTTGTCGTAGACCAAAATACTGTATTTTCTTAATAAAATTCTAGCAACATATTTAAGTAAAAGCTACCCTTATTTAATGTGTCAATTATGACAATACTAGTGTACGATGCAACTTGATGAGCTCTGTCCAGTGGTACACTCAGATCTTCGATAGAACAAAGTATGATTTTTGTACTGATAGATGATTCTAGATATCTATTGGAATTTCTCTTGATCATATAATCCTAGTGGATGAAAATTTTTTTGAGATTTTATCTTTCGTTACTACTCAAACGAATGTCCTTTGTCAAGTGCGTAATTTTATTTTAATTCTATATTGATATATGATACCAGATTTCTTCATCATCAATTGAATTAAATAATAATCAAAACTTTAATATATTCGTTATTAATATTCAAATCATTTTATTCATCGAAAAATTGTTTAATATTTGTTTTTAACTTTTGTGATATATATTACTTTTAGGAAAAGATAGACTGATTATGATTAGCAGAGAGAAACCACCTCAAAAACATTGGGATGTTTATCATATAAAAATAATGTAATGATCGTATAAATTAGAGAATGTATAAACGAATAAGACAATCTTCATTTGAATTCAATTTCTATCTCTAATACATATGCATTTAATTCAATTAATAGAAATTGAACAATAATAAAAAGAGATGAATTGAAATTTGATTTTAATAGTTGACCGAAGCTGAAGATCGAAGAGAATCTAATATACTAATTGGCTGGAGTATGTCGCGATATCTATAGTAACCAATCTATCCGTAAAATTCTCTTCAATCTTGTAATATAAAAATATTTTGAAAACGATGAAGCGACATCTATTGTTAAAATCATTGTTCATCTAATCAAAAAACAGTTGTCGTTTATCCATTTTATCCTGACAATACTTTTCTATTAAAATATTATTCTAAGTGAATCTATTAAGATTTCATGTAATGTCATTGCCAAATCCAATTTATATTCCTCTAGACTTACCAAATGTTGATGTATTTACATTTGGAAAATCATCTCTTTTTGGTTATGATTCATCAAATCATTGTCTTATTGTTTGTTCATTAAATGAAATTAACACATCTAATAATCTATCAAAAGATCATTTACATTTATCATCATCTTCAATATTACCTATTCGACGATTAATTCTTAATCAAGATGAAACAATAATTGCTCTTATTTCTGATAAAAATGCATATCTTGCTTTTTTACCACAATCAAATAGTTCACCTTCTAAAGGTATTTTAAAAAGAGAAAAATAATATTTTCTTAATTATTATTAATTTAGGTTCTCGTCTTTGTCCATTACATATTGTTCCTCCATTAGAAGAAAATATAACATTAATAAATAATTTCTTAATTGATTTTATTTGGTTATCATCATTTTATTTTATAATTGTATATTCAATTCCATCATCATCTGAATGTCATCTTTATATAATTCAACCATCAAAAAATAAAAAAATTGAATATCTTCAAACATTTTCAGTTGAAATAACAATTAAAGAAAAAAGAAAAACTAATGAAACACCAAATAAAAAAATATCACTTCAACAAACATCAGATATTATTAAATTAGATATAACAAAAAGAATACAAAATGATTTAGTATTAATTCTTCTTTTTGCTTTAAAAACTAATGGAGATATTTTTGTTATGGAAATTAATCAAAATCAATTAACCAACAAGTAAATTTATATTTACCCCTATCTTAGATTCCACTAGCAGATTGAAAAAAAAAATACATCATCGTTTCATTAGAATTTATTAAAAAGAATCCGAATTCAATATCAATTAAAGTCTATTTTATGAAAAACTTTTCATTGTTTTTTTTTAGTGATCGAATATTTACATCAGAATTTATTGGTCCTCTTCGTATTCTTCCATCAAAATTTGATAATTATGGTGCTAATTATAGTAATTCAAATATGAGCTGTTTATCCTATTCAAATATTCCAATATTAATATTAACAAATAATAAATGTGAAATAAATCAATGTATTTATTTAAATCCATCAGACGATGAAGATTATTTATTTACAATTGATTCAATTAATTTATCAAGAAATGGAAATAATAAAATAATAAAATATATAATTAATGATAAACTTAATAAAAATATTTATTATATATGTGATTCATTATCAAATATATATTTAATTGAAATATGTTGGATTAATCAAATTGAAGAAAAACAAAAAGAATTATCATCAACAATAATTCAACATTTAATTAAATCAAATTATTCTATACAACAAATTAGTTTAATTCAAACAAATAATAATGGACAATGTTTAGCAATTATAACTAAAACACAAAATAATCAACAAAAGGTTTTTTTTTCTTTTAATTTTGTTTTATTATTTTAAAAGTAATTTTTAATTTAAGGAATTAATTCTTATTCGTCCTCATTCTTTATCTTATCCATTAACATCAATTAAAAAATCTCATGATTTATTTCAATCAATAAAATTTAATATATCATCAGAATTTCTTAATCGTATTCGTATGATTCTTCATCGTGATGAATCATTTCCACATTTAACACTTTCATCATCATCAACAATAACAAATATTTCAAATTCTGATTTTGAAAAAAATATTTTCAAATTTTTAAAATTATTTTCTATTCAATATATTGAAAAACAAGAAAAAGCTCGAATAGAATTAGATAATAAACAACGATATTTATATGATTTTTATCAAACACAATTAATTGCTTATCAAGAATTAAATAAAAAATTCGAAGAAATTCAACAAAAAATACAATTATTAAATCAACAATATCAACAAGTAAAATTCTTTTGATTATGTTTTATTTTAACAAAAAAATGTTCCTTTGTAAATATAGAGTACTTCAAATACCTTTTTTTGGAGATGAATAGTTTATCCTCATTGTTATTTTATTAAATCAATAATTAGAAGAGATTGTATACTTAAATTAGACCTTTTCTTTTCGTTTTTAAAATAGGAATGTTCTCGTCGAAAACAACTTTCATCAAATGTTGATGATATTTTATCTGTAATTGAAAATCGTACACCTGTAATATCTGATGCAGAAAATTTAATGAATCAACAATTAGAAAGATATCAAATTCAAATAAATTTTCTCCAAGAAAAAATTTGTCTTTTTAAAAAATTTATTTCTCAAGAACAACAATTATTTAAACAAAATGAACAAACAATTGATGGAAAAACAATGGAAACTTTTCATGATTTTGTTCAATATTATATAAATGAAATTTATCAAATGAAACAACAATTACAGACTATTAATCAGAATGATTAGATTTCATTTCTTTTTTTTTCCACATTTGTTTAATAAACAATCATTTATATGAAATATTTTATACAAAAAAAGAAAATCATTTCATAATTATACACGGTTGAAAAGAATATTATTCGAGGGGATGTCACCTATAATTTCCAATACAAGAGATAATGAATCGAACTTAAAAAACTTCCAGAAATTTTATATTTTTTTGCAGTAGAAAAGTAAGGTGACAGTAATTCAAAAATGGAATAATGTGTTTTTCTTGCATATTTTCACATAGGTCGACAGATCTCGTCGTGCTCTAGAAAACTGTATATATGACAAATTTTCTGACTCATATTTTGTGATAAAAAAAAATCGAAAAATTGTTGGAAAAATCTAAAAAAACGTTTAAAAAGTCATGTTTTTTGATATGAAAGAAAAACACTGAAATTTTTAACAAAATTAACCTTTTATTATTATTTTTACTGTCTTATGCGTTTCGAAATATACTCATTCGATATAGCGTGAAAAACTGTATCGAATGCGTATGTTTTCAAACATCCTACATAAAAATACTAATGGAAAACATCTGAAATTTGCTTCTCGATATTTATATTGAATTAAAAACATAAACAGATGGCGCATATTTTGAGTATCTGTCATTATATATTTATCGTTCTATTTGTCATCAATTCATTTCAATATATAAGTCAATGATATCATTATGAAACGTGATCCTATCGATGATTTAAACTAGTGTGTCTAAGCTGCCTGAAAAATCCTTTAGCAACGACGAAATCAAGATTATAATTGTTTGTCTCACTCTTACCCTTAGCACGATGAATAAAAATAACTTTAACATTATTTTTTTAAAAATTTGGTTTGTCAATACCAAAAGGAAAAAATTTAACAAAAATTATAAGAGATTTTTATGGAAAACGTTCTGGTTATCTAATTAAAATAATATATCTTCACATAGATTATTGTAATTAATGAAAACAAAAGTCTAGCAAGTAGAAAAGATTTAAATATATTCGAATAGAATTCTGTTGAGATATAAATGATAGCAAGACAACAATTATAATAAAGATAAGATTCCTTTGCATGTCACCATAGAAATAAATAGTATAGAAAGAAAAGATGATGTGATGATAATAATGATAATAGTTAAAAACATTACATTTTATTCTTCTAGATTCTATGAAAAAAAACCATGGTATTGACTTTGGAAAATTTACCAGACGAAATACTTCTTGTAGCATTTGGGTACCTTTCTCCATTCGATTTATTCAATGCTTTATGTAGTTTAAATAATCGATTTGATCGCATTTGTAACGACATACCAATTGCAATTGATTTCAATAAAATATCTAATAGAGAATTTATTCGTCTATATCAACCTATTTTATATCGTTTTGCATATTCAATATTTGATTTACGATTATCAAATAAAGATAGTGATGGAAAAATAAATTATTTTCTTCAATATTTCCAACTTGACAATTTTCCCTAATCTTCGAACACTGGGATTGTACAAACTTTATGCTATAGATATACAAAAGATTTCACAAAATTTATCAAATTTAAAATATTTGAAAAATTTATATATTGATGAAGCATATATAAATACGGAGAAAAATTCAAATGCATTACATGCAGCTATATTCAATCATGAACAATGTACATTACGTAAATTGATATTACATTCAGATTATGATTTTCCAATAGAATCTATCAAAATATCGAATATTCAACATTTATCGTTACGTAAAAGGATGGATGTATCTGATTTATTTCAATTATTTCGTCTGATGCCAAAAATTAAAATCTCATTACTCAAGAATTTTGTCTGGTTAGATAATGATGAAGAGTTCATTTCGAATATTAAAAAATATGCTTTTCAAATACCAGATCTAAAGCGTTTAGAAATTCCATTTAATAGAGATTATGATATTCACGAATGTCGATTCAAACAAATCGAAATTTTATTAAGTTATTTTCCTCATTTAAAATCCTTATTAATGATTCGAACAACTGATATTAAGAGTAATTGTGACGATGATGGACTTAGTTGTATTGATTCTCAACGATTGCAATATTTAATTGAATCATTATCACATTTAAAAAAGTTTGAATTTTTTATTGAATCAGATACCTGTTTTCATGGAAATTTTTGCTCTTTGACAACTGATACAATGATAGCCCCTTTTTGTACAGATTTTTGGCTTGATCGTCATATTTGCGTTGTAATTGATTGTTTCAACGAATCAAAATTCCAAATATACACACTTCCTTATCCTGAATTTTCATTCCAATATACTCAAGTTTCAGTTTATGATGTCGAAACAAAAACAACTAATTATGCTCAAATGACAAAGAATTTATATGTAAATCTCGATGAACTTGATGTAAAACAGCTGATATTCGAAAGTTCGTTAGTTGAACTACAAATACATCGATACGCAAAAATTCGCAATTTAACTTTACATTTAGGAGATATTTTCGATGATGATCAACAGAAATTTATCAGAGATCTTCGCAAAATGATTGTTCTATCTCGTGTAAAGCAACTTAAACTTATTCAAGATGATTGGCAATATTCAGTTGATCACTACGAACTTCCATGTAAAATTTTAGAATATACACCAAATGTTGAGACATTATACATAACCTGGTCTTTCCACATGTATGATCTTTGCGAAAATGAAAAGTTATGTGCTTGTCTCAATAAAACAATTAAAAATATTCATTTTATGGTTGGATTTGAATTATTACTGAATGGTCTTGATCGATTTTTATCAATATTCAGTTATATTAAAACAGTATATATTGAACTTGAATCAAAAAATTTTCAGAAGATTGTATCTAGACTTTTAAATGAACTCGAATATTTAACTTTCTTACAATTTCCCGTATGTACTTCAGATACTCGTGCTTCTAATGGAGAATATTTGAATAAAGAGTTGATATTAAGTTGTATATCAAAAGAAAAAATCAAGAAACGTTGTATTTTTAAATGGAATGATTATTATTACTATATATGGCTTCAAGAAAAATAGACAATATCAATTATAGATCGACGTGATTGTTTATCTTTTTTTCTTTCTTATCAATCAATCGAAATGTAATTCTTACTAATAAATTGGTTTTCAATTTAACAATAAAGAACTTCTATTTATGAGATGTTATATTGCAATTAGTCAATCATCTTGGTGAAAAAGATCGAAAAATTTACATTTCTTTCTTGGAAACGAAGACGATAAACATACTTTCTAAAGTCGTAAACTTAGGATTTCTAAGATCATGGCGAATGTGTATCTTAAAATATAATTTAGCATTTACCATAGAATAAAATGGCGTTACAAATAATATCGAAATACTCCTGCAAATACCAACATTGATAACGATGAGAAATCCAATAAAAAAGAACTTCGGAAAACATACGTGATTTGGGACTGAAAATGGAACGAAACACTTAGAAAATAATCTATTATAACGAAATACAAGCACTGAATTAAAATATTGAATAGAGGTGATAAGTTAGTATTAATTCAGAAATTAATACATGAGAGTATTATTACAAAAGAATAATTCAATGTTAATTCATTCATTAGATTACGATTGTTTAGTACGAACGCTTATTTTAATACCAAAAGATTAGCATTAAACTATCTTTTTGGAATATTAAATCCAAGTATTAATTTCTGACTTTATACTAACTTATTATCTCTACTGTTGAACAATTTATATATTTTTGCAAAATTTATGATGAACGTACTCAACAATTAAAAATATCAATTACAGAAAATGGAAAAAGCTATTAGCGCAATCCCTGTGAGATTAAAAATGTGAAACACGATATACCTATTATTACTAATTCCATCAAAAGTCATGTTTTATATATATCTAGATACACTTAGGCACTATTTCTTACTCTGTAGCATAAAACTTCAACAAGGGACTTCAAAGATAATTTAGTTAGACTTGGCTCATACATGACCTCTGATAGTTTTCGAAGACGCATGTCACTATATGTAACAGGCTTCAGACTATATTCCTTATGCCGCGTGATGGTCTCAAAAATCTGTCTGTCTCCATCGCAGTCAAACGCGAAAGTTTAAAGAACGCATGCATGTGCAAGAAATTTTGTGAAACATGCGTTTACTTGCAAAAAAATTTTTACTTGTCTTATTTCATGCGCGATCTTGTAAGGCATTTGAAATATTTGCAATTTTTTGCGAATGAATGCAGGTCAACAATACATACAAGATATATGACTCGCCCGTAAATGCTTAAGTATTAGCTGCATCTACCCCAGTGTTCTATCCAGCGGAGGGAAAGGGGCAAGGGGTATTTTGCCCCCTCCTCGAAATTTTGATATTAGTTAAAAATTCTTATTTCTAATATAATTTTTGTAAAGGGCAAGAGATAGACTTTTTTATTGAATAGAAAATTTTAAATAAAAATATCTTCTATTTTTGTTTAAGAATGATGGAATAAGATTGCTGAAGACAAAATCAGTTTGATAGATTAGTGAAATATATTTTTATTTCTAAAAATAATAATTATATAAATATTATTTATTACTAATTATAGTTCCTAGTTCTATTTTCTTTGACGAATTTCTTAGTATTCCTATTTATCATCTTCTCAATCAATAATTTCAAAGAATTATTCGAATTTGATTCGTATTTTTAAAGAATCATTATTTTCCACTTTATTTTATATCTATTAACTTTATTTTTCAATTAGAAAATCTTGGTAATCTTTTTTATTAAATAACACTGAGGTCTTCGATAGAAAAAAATTTCCACATAAACGGATTTAAAATCTTCGATATGAGAAAAGATAACATCTAATCTAAGAAATATAGTGATTTCTCTTCGAAGAAAGTATTATTTAGATTAGTATTATTATTAATATTTTGCTTGAAAACTATGTGATATTCTCCAAAATGATAAATATCTGCATGAAAATACTTGAAAAAAAATCAAATAGAACTTTTCTTCAATATTAATTAAATGCGTAACGGCATATACATATAAGTCTTTGATGAATTATGCCTAGTCAAGAGAAGTCCTCTATTTTATCGGAGTTCTGGTAAAAATATTATCTAAACTCACGAGGGAACATCGCCAACTGTCCAAACCCTTTTGAGTTCGGACTTTGTGCATAAGATAGACCCCAATGAGGTATGAAAAACCCTAAAATATTGAGTGCTCTTAGGCCTTCTGTCCAGAGTTATAGGCATTTTACTGAAATTTTGTCCTATGGCATGATATATACCTAAAAATTGAATGACAGTATTTCGACCTGAAATTTTGTCCAAAGAGAGGTCTCTTGGTAATTAGAATGTCCTAAAAATTTCAGCTCAAAAGAATGTCTCCTTCGCGAGATATTAGACTTTCAAAATATGGAAAATTCTAGCATCGTTTGTGGTATACAGGTCATTTTTGAGAGTCCAATATCTCGAGAAGGAAACATTTTTTTGAGCTGAAATTTTCAGGACATTCTAATTACCAATAGACCTCTCTTTGGGCAAAATTTCAGGTCGACATACTGTCATTCAATTTTTGGGTATATATCATGCCATAGGACAAAATTTCAGTAAAATGCCTATAACTCTGGACAGAAGGCCTAAGAGCACTCAATATTTTGGGATTTTTCATACCTCATTGGGGTCTATCTTATGCACAAAGTCCGAACTCAAAACGGTTTGGACAGTTGGCGATGTTCCCTTGTCAGCTTTTAAAGTTTTGTAAACCATCTTTATTTGATCATGCCTTTTTTATATTTAAAAGTGAAATATATTAAGTTGTATGCTAACATCTGGGTTCTATTGTTTATAGTAACTTTAATCTTTACTTTACTTTGTTGCATTGAGACGAGCAGTGAAGTCTAAAACTGTATATCACATTATCCTTCTTTTTACGATCGTTTCTATTAAAATCTTAATTGTAATCTATCAATGTTATTTTTTTTCTTTCTACATTATTTCTAAATTAAAGCCCCCGACACATTAGAAGACCTCCCCATAATAGAAGACCCCCCCCTCCCCCTTGGACAAACGAAGCAAAAGACAGTTTAGAAGACCCCCTGTGAAAATTGACTTTTTTAAAATAATTATCAAAATGAAGTAAAATGCAGCTTTTTCCGTTGATTTTTTAATTTTAATCTTAATATAGTAGAATTTTCGGCCTTTTCAGACAATAGTACGTCATCATCGGTACAGAGACATAAACAAAAGCACACAAATACATTAAAAGATGTTAAATTAAGACAAAAAATGATGAAAAACTATTAAACAATAATGATTATGTCAGCATAATCTAATAGAAAGACATCAAACCACAACCAAAACATCAAACCAAAGCCAAAAACATCAGTCTAGTGTAAAACGTCAGTTCAAAACCAATAACTGCATTTTACTTCATTTTGATAATTATTGTGTACTTCACCCTCAAGTTATAAATTATATATTTCTTGACTACAATAGCAGTTATACAAACTTGAGTATTATTATTATATTGGTTTTGAACTAAGGTTCTGTTTTGAACTGACGTTTTACACTGGATTGATGTTTTTGGCTTGGGTTTGATGTTTTGGTTGTGGTTTGATGTCTTTCTATTAGATTATGCTGACATAATCATTATTGTTTAATAGTTTTTCATCATTTTTTGTCTTAATTTAACATCTTTTAATGTATTTGTGTGCTTTTGTTTATGTCTCTGTACCGATGATGACCGTACTATTATCTGAAAAGGTCGAAAATTCTACTATATTAAGATTAAAATTAAAAAATCAACGGAAAAAGCTGCATTTTACTTCATTTTGATAATTATTATGTACTTCACTCTCAAGTTAAAAAATTATATATTTCATGATTTTGTAAAGCTTTTTGATTTTTTTAGTATTTATGTACATGTTAATATCTAAGTTCTTTTAGTATGGACAATATTTTGCTTTCATCGTCTTTGAAGCGTGTCAGACTTGGGTTGGACAACTTATGAGAAAAGGCTAATAGACAAGAGTAGTTAATAAAAAAATGTTTTCTGTATTAAAAAGCGTGTCTTGAGGTCACTTCAATGCTCCTTTGCAGCGTGCTGCGAAGAAATTTGTTAGATTTCCTTTGCGAAAATATTCGTTCTAACAGTCTTAGTACCTAATTAACGCGACACACATCTAAACGTGTCATACATGAAGAGATCTTTCTGAAATAAGAACATCTTCAGCAAAAACTCGCTTTCCATTACTTAGTACGTCAGTGCGTCTGTGCACTTTCTTCTAGAAATTGTGACACATTCTTATCATGGACACATCTCATTCATAATTGAAAAAAAAATATCTTCGAGAACATGCAATGAGACATGTTTTATGAAGTATCTCTCCTATGTCTGAGAACGTATTTCTTTTCGCATAAAGATGCCAAGGTGATTTTCGAAACAGACAAAAGATCCTAAAAACACTCTCAACGTGTATTCAATCGCTCCTTTTCTATAAACTGTTTCTTCGTAGACAACCGTATTCATTCAAATTACCTAGAAACTAATAACGAAGTTTGTAGGACATTTCATTTTGAATAAATTCTATTTATACGAGCCAATCCTCAAAATAAGCAAGTAACTTAAATAACTTTGACAAAACGAGTTTAATTTTATTTCTTTAAGTTATTTATACCCTCGATTAAAAGTCTTTCTCTCTCTTTGTTTCTATGCTATCATACTTTGCATCAAATTTATTGTCGAGTAAAGATATGACATAAGAGTTTTATTTCGGGAAATAAAACTCTTATGTCATATCTTTACTCGACAATAAATTTGATGCAAAGTATGATAGCATAGAAACAAAGAGAGAGAACGGCTTTTGTCTGATAGTGTAGTTATATAGAGCATAAATATTACCAGTGACAGATTGTATGCTTTAGAAAAGAATAGTGCTATTATAAATCGCATCAAAATTTTAGGATATGTTGTCCATATTGTCTCAAGAACACTCTTTTAACCAACGATTGTTCTTTTTTTTGCATTGAAACATTATCCGCTTCTTTTTCATTGTACGAGCGCGAGATAAGTAAAATAAACTCGTTTACTAGCCGTGTACTGGACAAAAAAGGATTGAAATTAGGATTTGTCGTTGAGATTACTAAAAAATTTGACTTTTTTTGGGGACATAATAGAAGACCCCCTTGTAACTTGTGAACGATAAGACAGAATAGAAGACCCCGGGTCTTCCAATGTATCGGGGGCTTTAAAATATTATTTATTAGGGTTTTTTAATGGAATAAGAGATTATGTTCGTCGAAGTCTACTCTCTTCTTTATGTATTTTTTTCTTCACTTTTTGTGATACATAAAGCAATACACTACTATACTAAGTTTCATTGTGTTCAATGCAATATTGACTGTTCAAAGATTAATTAGAATGCAATGACTTGATTGATCATCAGCTTAAACCAAATAAATACATTTGAAAGACATTATTTTAACCCAAAAAAATATCAATCGATGGTTACCTTCGATATTTTTAGTGTTGTTTGCTTGTTCTTTTTTATAAAATGTACGATGAAGCAATGATGTGTTTGTTAATCAAGTGCTTCGTTATTCTTCTTTTCCTTTTTAGTTTTTTTTGCGTCGATTGTAAAATGTGGTTGTGATATTGATATTTCGTTCTTTGATTAATACTCATACGTTTTTATTTCGTTTTTTCCCAATATATAACATAGCAATGTGCAGAATTGATTATAGAGCAGAAGTATTATTATTGAAGATCCAATATAAATTTGTTTATAAGTGTTTTAAAAGTTTGAATATTTATAATAAGATGTAACTTTTTTGTAAGTTATTCGATTCGAAAAATATTTTTTATATAATTTATGTAAAATCAAAATATTTATTTAATTACATTATTTCTTGATAAATATGAAAGATGAGATTTTTTCTTCTATTAATTTTCATTATCCAATATAAATGAAAAACTTGTTCTATTTTATGAATAATTCATAAAATAATTTATCAAAAAGAAAATTTATTCTTCTAAATGTTGATCTTCTCCAACAACATACAAAAGAAATGTAGCAAAATTCTTTTTAATCTTTTCAATAAATCCATAGTTATACCTTATATTTAGATTAAATATACTATATTACAATACTCAAACAAATAGTCTGTTATCAATTTATGCCCATATAATGTTTACTGAGAAATGCACAAACATTTCTTTGTACTTTCATATAGTTATTATAAAAGTTTATAATTTTTTGCTATGTTGTATTTTAATTCTTTTATTTGTCTGCATTGAAATATGCAAGATTACTTGAATTCAATTGATTTTTATGTTGTTCTAAACTTACCCTATGGAAAATTACTTTGATCAGATTTAATATTCAGAAAATTCTTAATTCAAAATAACAGATAATACTCGAATAAGATTTTATTTTATTATTAGAAAGAATCAATTTACAATGTTACTTTTGATGAAAATAAATGAATTGATTATGAACTTAAACATCTTAATGCAGGAGTATTTGAATTATTGAAAAAGGTAATAGTCATAAACAAGCAAGAAAACAAAGTTCTATCAAATTATTTATTAAAATCGATGTCAACATTAATAAGTTTAATCAATATTCGATGGAATAACCTGTATTATGTATATATATGATTATAATCTAGTTAATCTTCCTCAAATAAGTATATTGCATTGTCTGAAAATGAAAGGACACTGCCGATTTTTCCAAAAGTTCTTCAAATGAGTTGAAGTTTTGCCTGCTAGTATAGATCAATGAGATACAATTATGAAAGAACTTTCAGCTTAATAACTTTTGATACAACTGAGTTATTGTTAAAACACGGTCATGCTGACAAACGAAATATGCTCTCTTCACATTAACTCAAAGAAAGGCTAGCAATGTTTCTCATTTCAAAATTTAGAAAGACGCTATAGATATCGTTGGATAGAGCGTCAAATTCTCTACATTTTGTGCATACTCGAAGCTTTTAACGATGCTTTTTTTTATACAGATAAAACTAACTGAAGGCATTTAAATCTTTGAATTTTTTCGACAAAATTTTGACTTTTCACAGTTTTTGTTTTTCAGAGATGTCATCGTATCTTCACAAGGAAGTCTTACCACAAGACCAAACTTACGTAAAAACAGTCTCATAATCTAGGCTATCAACTCTAAAAATTTTGAGAAAATTTATTTTGTTCGAAGCGAGATATGGCCATTGCAACAAACAAACTCTGGACGTTTTCTGTGGTAAAACATCTTAAAATGAGTTTTATTTCGACATTTTCACCATACAAAGTTGATTTGCATGCAAAATAATCGTGATTTTCCGCATCAACACAAAAAATTACATCAAATATCTGTTAACTTGAGAAAATAATTTTTCGCAAAAATTGATCTGTGAAGGAGGTCCCAGAAGAAAAATTGGGTAATAATCGCTGCGGGGGACCACTGGTCAATTTTTGCGGAAAATTATTTTCTCAAGTTAACAGATATTTGATATAATTTTTTCGCTGATTCCGAAAATCACGGTTATTTTGTATCCAAATCAACTTTGAATGTTGAAATACAACTCATTATTAGATGTTTTGATGCAGACAATGTTCACAGTTTGTATGTTACAATGGCCATATCTTGCTTCGGTCTCTGAAATACGAAATCTGTGAAAAGTCAAAATTTCGTCGGAAAAATTCAAAGATTTAAATATCTTCAGTTAATTTTGTCTCTATGAAGAAGTATTGTTAAAAGCTTCAGAATATGCACAAGATGTAGAGAATTTGATGCTCTATCCAACGATATATAAAGCGTGTATCTAGATTTTGAAATGAGAAATATTGCTAGACTTTCTTTAAGTTAATGCGACGAGACCATATTTCATTTTTCAGCATGGTCGTATTTTAACAATAACTCTGTTGTATCAAAAGTTATTGAACTAAAGGTTCTATCATAAATGTATCTCATTGATCTATACTAGTAGACAAAATTTCGACTTATTTTAAGAAATTTTGGAGAAACAGCGGCGTTCTTTGACTCGAGATTCGAATTTTATACCTTCAATAATACTTCGTAGAGATTTCTTAAAGAACATCACAAGTTTTGAATATTAATCTATGGAACATCGTTTTCCGATTGAGGTGAATACATAAACATACCGACAAACTTTAGAAACAAGCACACCTGTCGAACTACAAACTACTTTTATGCTATATGTTCCCTGCTTCAATTTGGGAAATAAATCGTAATTTTCTTGGAAAAAACCTTCTGTAGTCAAAATCTCGTTTTAAAATTTTTACGAAAATTTATGCTGCCGATCGATTTCTTCATCTAGACAATCTTTGAACAAACTAAATAAAACATCTTTTTTTTTTCAAAAGTGCCTTAGTCAAATTTTATTTAAAAAAAAATAGTTTTTTGGGGTAAAAAAGTGTTTTTACGGAATTATAAAATACTAATAGTACCATTCAATTGCGCAACTCGCAGAATCGTATGGGAACATTTTAAGGAACTATTACATTCTAATGTGATCGACATAATCGTTGCTGTTTTCTAATTGGTTAGGACAGACAGACAGACAGACAAGCTTTAAGCATTTTAGCTATCGTATTTTAACATCATATAACCCTTTCTTTTAGAAAAGGCAAAACTGAACGTCAGTTTTGTATTTCTTAAATATTCTTTTATGAAATAATTTCTATTTATTCAATTGTTGTTGTGTTTGCTATGAGACATCTTGTTTTTTATAATGAGTTCATTGTAGTGTTGTATGATTTATTAAAAAAATAATTACAAAATATTTATTTAGAGTTTACATATATAATGACTCATCTTATATATACCGTATTAAATATGATATGAAGAGGTAAAATTAGTACAATAAAAAATATAAAAAAACAATCATAAATAGAATATAAACTATCTCGATTACATGAAAAACGATAAATGACTGATATCATTTCAACAAATGATATTACCATTTAGAAGATAAAAGGAATGAGCTTAGCTGGTACTTTTCGTACATATTCATTATAATTTGATCCAAAATGTGCTTTCAATTCTTTTTCTTCCATATCAATTCGATATAGGAATGCCAGAGTCACTGGTACAACAATGATAATTAGACCTAGCCAATTGTTCATCATTAATCCAAGACCAAAAAAAATCATTAAAACACCGGTGTAAGATGGATGTCGCATTTTTCCATACCATCCGGACTCAATCAATTTTTGTTCATTATTGAGATGAATTGTTACGGTAAACCATTTACCTAGCTGCTGAATAGCTTGTTGTCGTATTAAACAACCTGCAATGATCAGATAAATACTAAATGGAATCAAAATACCAAATCGAAGATAAGTGTTGACGAATATCTTCCATCCATAACCTAGACGAACGAAGTGACTTGAAAGACTCATTGAACAGATGACCATAAACCAAATGACATGAAATGTTCCATGATCCTTCGATTTTGATTGTAATTTAATATTTGGTGGCGAGGATTTGAATAGATGATTGGACATTTCAATTAGAAATACGGGAACAGCAAATACCGAAAAGAGAATAAAATCGAAATCCATAGTCTTTTGCTTGAAACACTCGAACAATATCAGTATGAAGCTACCACAAAGGCATTATTGTTTGATTGGCAATGGTTTTAACGAATGAAAATTCAAAACGGTAGAACGCAACAATATAGTAAAAATGTTGTTGGACATGGATGTCGTTAGTAACGAAATCTAATATCTATATAATAATATAGAATCTTTTATTGTTCCATCAACTATGGTCTGTTTAGTCGTAATGTATTACCTTGTTCATATTAGAAAAGAACTAAATAAATTCTATCTAACTTTCACAAGTTTTAAAGTCTTCTAGAAATTATTCAATTTTGTACTCTAATGCTGAAAATAAATGTAAATAGCTCCAATACTACACACAGTATTTACTATGTTAAACATACATATAATGGCAACTGTTGTAACAACAATAACTAATCAACACTCGAAAAGAAACAAAAGTTCCAATATTGCTTTTTTTCATTTTCATCTTCTTTTCTAAAGTTGAGAATTTATACAGAAAATTATATTTCTCTTGATATACACATGCACAATTGTTAAAGTAGAACGTAGAAGAATTAGTGATTTAGTGACACAAGTATTGTTATCGCCAATCTCAGAACATTTCAATGTCATTTATAGCAAAAAACGCTAAAATACAAAATATGAATCGAAAACTAAAATCAGTTTTTATTGACTAATTAGTATGATTTGGTTGTTAACAACTATGAATATTTTATTAAAAAAAATTTAGCCATAGATATTCGAAGCAAAAGTCAAAATCTATTATCGATAATGACACAGATATACAATTAAGCTGTGTGGCTTTTTCATGGTTCTTCTCACGTGTCATATTGAAGAAATGTTAAACGCAGCATATCTATCCTTATTATTTTGCATCATTTTATAGTTCTTAACGAGTTCTATCTGCTCTGAAAAAATTAGTATTGGTAACATCGAAAACAAACAAATATCACACTGACACATTGTCAATATATATGAATTTTTCATAGTTTTTCGACACTGTGATACGGAGAAAATCTTGTGCGCAACCTATTTACCCCTATAACTTAGCGTCATTTTGCTGCCCATGAAATTCTCTATCTATTGGTATATGATAAATCTTTTCTTTATGAAAATTATAAAAAAATTAGAATAAGTCATTATTTACATAGAAAATGAGGATATTTTTTCCGTAACGCAGCAAATTCTTAACGGATCATCCTCATCATTGAACTCGACTGAGGTATTGATGAGATCATTTTATGTACAAAATTTCATGACAATTGTATGAGCCTTTCAAAAGCTATTGTGTAAACGGATGGCCGGACGGACACACTGACCGATTTTAGAATCTATGAACTTTTTGAGTAACCAACTCAATTATCTAACTAGAAAATTTTATAGATATAAGTGAAACTGAAGTAGAATGCATTATTAGTTATTAGCACATGGTTTATGTCACGACTAAACAGCAAAAAAGTAAAATTAATTTACGACAAATCGATTCTGATCGAACTCTCTAAAAACTATCTATCTTGAGTATATGCTCAGCATTTTGACCTTATCCCATGAACAGATTGACCATTTGTGCTCTGGGACATTCCAATTAAACAGTAAACAGTTTAGTCTACAAATTCATCCTGCTCAAGTGAGCAAATTATCAGATAAAAGAAGTGATAGAATTCAAAAACTGAGGAAATTCAAAGCAATATTACACTGCGGAAGGTAGTATTTTGGATTTTTCTCACCTGGTGCACGAGATCTTAGGCTTATTTTTCTATAAGACATAGATCTCATCAAGACACATCTTTGCCACTAAAGTGTAAGAATAAAAAATCTGGACAGCCAAATTAGCATAGATGACAATGGATTTGGGACTGGATCTAGCGAGATTTTGGTCATAGGCAGTCTCATGGATCTATGATAGATATATGATACATAGAGACATCAGTATTTGCATAATAATCTACTAATATTAATAGCTATTGAGTTCAGATTTATTCCATTTGATAACTCTGTTTAGTAGCAACAAAACCATGCATCTAGAACACCCTCAAACCACTAGTCACCTGAGACATATTTAGGCTTACTTGCCTCAGGATACAGATTTTTCGCACTTCAGAATCCTGTTTCGGTAACTTTCACTTTAAAAACTACGATTTAATTCAAAACTAATATCATATTCGGAATCAGCGTTAAAACCTGGATCGATTCATATATATTTTATATAATTCTGAGAAAAAATTCCCGTATCTCCCTCAGAGATGATCTAGTCAATAATGACAATTTTCCCGATAACTCAGGTATTTCTTGACGGATCCTTTTCATCTTCGAACTCAACCGAGATATTGATGAGACAAATCTGTGCGCAAAATTTCAGCTCAATCGAATATAACTGTGAAGAGTTATTGTGTAAACGGTCGGCCGGCCATACAGACCGATTCAAGAGTGTACTCACTTTTTGAGTACACGAAAAAGCATTGTCAATTGCTCTATCATGATCGAAAACATCAGTCATCATAGTCTGAAAGATATATGGTGTAATGTAAAATTGACAAAAACTTGACAGAATACCGTTAATGTTTTGCTTATAAACCATTGAACGGATCTATATATAAGCTTCGGTTTTGTGTAGATTTGTAGAGCTGGAGCTGACGGTTCTAGTCCACTTTTCAAAGTTCAAAGTTGATCCTATCTTCATAGGATAATTAGCTACTCTTCCAAGGAGACCATGAACCACCAGGTATTAATGAAATGAACTTCAACAATTTTATAGGGACAGACGCCCTAAATATGTCTGTTTCTAATGGTGAAAACCGTAGCTTTATATGTTGTACTTATCAAAAATTATTCAAAAAATACTCACTCGCCTTCTTTTTTTGGAATGGATAGTAGTCTATCACTCCAAAACATAATTATTTAACATAAATCTGAGGATGAGATATTTTCTCGTATTACCTATTATTGTGTCCATATTTATTTCTTGTCTACAAGAGGATGGTCAAGTTTTTCCTTTGTCCATAAATAAGAACGTGTAATTAACATTTTTTATACGGTGACAAACTGTAAATTTTAGGCATTTTAATATTACGGGATAAATATGACGTAATTACGGTATGTAAACGGCTATTATCTACAGCGCCATATTGTTCGACTTGGATAGTAAATATTTTCGTTATCCTTGTATAAATCATTTACCTCCTGATATAATGAATATAATAACATTTTACAAATATTTCTAATTTAGAAGACTTTATCAGATACTATAGAATTTCAAACTTTATCATTCTAAACTATTGATTTACATTTTTATTCTCTGATATTCTTAAAATATAATGATATATATATATATTAATAAATGTTTTCGGCAATAAAAGTGAAAAAAAAGAAAATAAATAATTATTTATTCATAAAGTTGTTGAAGCCATTTTCTTCGTCTAAGTCCTTCTAATTGTTCTGTATTTCCTTTAATTTCTGGATGATCTAGTGGTACAGATTTAAGTAATTGTTGAACAGATTTTTCTGCACAATTAATTGCATCATCTAAACGATTTAATTTTGCATAAGCTGTTGATAAATTAAAATATGAAACAGATATTTTATGATCATTTTCCGGAAGATATTTCAATTCTAATTGTAATGCTTTTTCATAAAATGGAAGTGATTCATTTGGTTTATCCATTCTCCAATATACTGATGCTATTCGATCATAAATCATTGCAATTGATTGTGATTCTCCAGATGGTATTGATTGTAAAAGAATTTGAAGTGAACGTTTATAATGTAATAATGCTTGATCATATTTTCGTTGATCAAGATAAACAGCAGCAATATTTGATGAATATGTTGCTATTGCATCAATATCAGGTAATGATGATTTTAATTGACATTGAAGAGCTTTATCATGATAAATAATTGCTTGATCATATTGATCTTCTTGATAAAACATACTTCCAATATTATTATATGTTGCTGAAAGTATTTGATTATCTTCTGAAATAAATGTTAAAAAAATTTTTAATGATTGTTCAAATTGATAACGAGCAGCTCGATAATTATTTTGTCGATTATCAATTGAACCAAGTAAATGATGAATAGCAGCAAGTGATGCTAATAATGTTGGATTATTTTCACATGAACCATCATTAAATAATAAACGAACTAAATAATCAACATTAGAATAATCATTATATGAAAGTAAAAATTTTCCTAATTCAATTAATACAATAGGACTTTGAATTTCTTCACGTATTTCATTTGTTAATTGTTGATAATGTTCATTATCATGATTAATATTTATTAAATTAATAATCCACCAATGATTATTATTATTAGATTTTTCAATTGATTCAATACGAAAAATAGCATCAAGAGGTAATAAAAATTCTATTTTAGAATCAAAATAACGAATTTGTTCAGTATGAATACCAATTGTTGTTTTAATTTGAAATAATATTGTTTCCATATCATTAATATTTTCAATCGACGATGGTTCATTTAATGTACAATCAAGAAATGTTCCAAATGATATTAAACCTCCTAAAAAATTATTTTTTAAATTTCTAAATTCATTTAATGAAAGATAATAAATTCTATAGACAATTATTGTTGAAATATTATATTCTCGAATTTGATAATTAAGTAATTGTAAAAACCATCTTATTTTATATAAAATATCAATTTCTTCTGTATATAAAGCACGATTAATCATTTTTCGAATAAAAGTATTTCGTGTATACCACCATATAATTTTTTCAATTGAAAAATTTTCTTGAAATTCATTAATTAAATTTAATTCTATTTGATTATTATTATAATGATATTGTGAAAAATCTAAAAAATCTTTTTTTAAATTTCCTTCATTATCTTTTTTAAGAAGAATTTCTTTTAATAATTGGGTATAAGAAAATAATTGATTTTTTTTTTCATTTTTAGATATAAATTTAATTGAAAATAAATTATTATCTATTGTACATTCTTCTTTTATTTTTATAATAATTGATTCTAAATTTAAAAAATTTCCACGAATATTTAAATTTTTATTTGAATATTTTATTGTATTTGAAAGTATATAAATTGAATAAAAACGAGATAAATTTTTAATTGATTCAATAAATGAATCATTAATAATTAAGATTATTTTTTCAAATTTTAAAGTATTAAGAAATAAATTTAATTCTTCAATATTATCAAATATTTTAATAAAATTTACAATTGAATGTATAATATTTGATGTATCTTTAATACCAAGAAGAATAATAATAAAATTTTCAACATTTCCTTCATATCGAAATGGTAATGGTTCATGTAATTTTATATGAGAAAAATCTTTAAGAAAAAAATAAGTTTTATTTGCATAAAAAAAAAGCACAAACCATTTTGTAGAACAGATAATAATGATTGAAAAAATTCTTCATTATTATCATCATTACTTGTTGTATGTTCCATTGATATTGGATCGAATTCATTTAATAAATCATTTTCAATTTCTGTTTTCAATCAATTTTAGATTATAAATTAATTAATATTTAAAATAAAAATTTTTTATTTACCATTTGATTCATTGGGATTATGTTCAATTGTTTTATTTTCTTTGTTATCTATGGATGATGATAATGAGATCAATTCAGTTTTTTGTATTGGTTTTTCTATTTAAAAAAAAATTCTATAAATAGAAAAACTTAATTAACAAACCATCATGATTTGTATTTTGACTAATTTCTTGATCGTCAATTTTTCTTTTTTCCTCTGATTTAATTGTATCTCTACTATTTAAAGCTCGATAATAAGATAAGATTCTTTTTCTATTAGACAAATTTAATAAAATATTCTAAAAAGAACAATTCTCGAAAATAAATTTCTAAAAAAAGAAAAAGCTTTTTAAACCTGTTGATTTTCTTTTTCTTGATATCGTCGACATCTAATTTATTTAAAAAAAAAATATAATTAAATATAAAAGTATTTCTATAATAACCTTTGACATGGAATTGACTTTTCTACATGTTGTATAATAAATGATTGATTAATATGAAAACCACCTTGATGATATTTATATTCACAACAACTTAATAAATGTGTTTGAATACGTCCATTTATATAAAATTGAATATCAAATGGATATTGAGATAGATGTTGAGATTTAAATGAAAATATATCTTGAATTTATTTTCAAATAAACAAACAAACAAATGCAAAAAAAAAATTTACCATTATTTTTTAAATAACTTTTATAAACAATAACTGATTGATTATGATTATTTTGTTTTTGTTTTATTATAATTTCGTCATTTTGAAACGATGAAAAAGATTTTGTTTTATAAATTATTGTTACTTGACATGCATGATAAATATCAATTTTCGGATGATATAATCGATCTCTCTAATATTTTTATATAAAAATCATAGATTTGATTATTAAATTAAATGAAATTTTACTCGTAAAGAAGATAAACTTCTATCAGTACGTATTCTAGCACTTCGTGAACGACGATATTTCGAATCATTTATCTATATTAATTAGAAATACTTTATATTAAATATGTATATATATAATAAATCATGACATACTTCATCATCAGATGATGTATCACTATATCGAGATATAATATCTTTAAATTGACGTCGAGATCGTGCAAAATTATATTTTCTATTAAAATAATAAATATTGTATAGAGTATGATTTTATATCTATACTTTATTATATTCTCTTGATTAATTGAATCTCTTTGTTGTCTTCGATATTTGTCTTGTGAATAAGGAAGACATTCATCATCATGACGATTCATCTTATCATATTAAATATTTATTATTTAAATAGTTTAAACTTCAATAAAAAAAAAATAGATGAAAAATATTTCATTAACATACTAAATGAATATGTCGTAAATAATCATGAATATATTCATTTCTATCGAATGGATGCTTTAATCGTGAATTAATAAAATCTCCTGATGATGTTCTATATTTAATATACTCGCAAATATAAATAAAGAAAAAATGAAAAGAGAAAACAAACTCGGATGATATTGTAGATGAATTTTGAAAGGACATTTATCGTATTGTAAATGTGATGAAAAAAAAAATCTATTTGTTAATGAAAAGAACAGTGTGTGTGTGTATTTGTTGATGGTGAGTAAAATAAAGAAAGAGGAGAAAAAAAAACAAAGCATGGAGACATTTGTTGTTCTTCTCTATGGGTACCAAGTTAAACTTTTTT